>OY987255.1:119207764-119284226 GCA_963920725.1 Rhamphomyia laevipes
AACAGTTTGGGAACGCCTGTATAAATGAATGTGTAGTAAGATTTAGTTTGGAGCTCAGATCAGACTACATTGGTTAATTTTTATTATTTAACTATGTTTTCTTAAAGTTTTACAATTCATGCGAAACTCATATTTTATTGTATTTTAAATAATTTTTTTTTTTTTACGAAAATTGAAGAAATTTGAAATGCATAACCACGCGATGTAACAAATTTAGCCCATGTTGTTGATTCCAATATCGTCGAACAATTTAATAAAAGCATCGGTCACAAAAAAAATAGGATTGCAACTTACCAAGGGTTTAATATTTAATATATAGTTCGAATATGAAAACTATATTAAAATTAGTTGTTTGCGGTACTTAGTTGTTTGCGGTACTTGCAAAGTTTTAAGATGTAAATTTCTTCAAGTTATGTTAATAGTTAATAGCATTCCTAAGAGAATATAACAAAATCTTCAATTTGTGTTAATAGCACCACTTAGAGAATGTGTCGTATATAGAGACTGCATAATTATATTTTGTGACTTGTAACTCACTTTTCAATTTTGAACCATTGATATGCTGCTGTAAAGTTGGCTTCCATGGAATATGTGTCAATATCTTTTTATAACGTTCGCCAAATTTATAATTCCTCATTTCTTTATATCAGATATTATGCATACAGCCTCTATATGCATACAAATATAATAAGTTTTTCTTCAATATTCTTTTAAAGAGTCCATGTGTCTCTGAACGTGATACGACGGATCTAATTATACAAACCGATGTTCTTTTTATTTAAATATTAGATAATCGAACCCCGAAACTTAATACAGGGACAGTAGTCGTCACAATAACCTGCGCAAAAATAGAAAAAAAATAATAAAAAAACAAAATATATTTTTTTAAAAATGTAATATATAAAACAGGATTTTGTGTTGGCATAAATTGAAAATGAAAAGGCCACATAGGAATTGCGAAGGATATAAAAGAAAATAATGCTAAATTTTGTATTAAAAAAATATATATTTTGAATTCAAATATATTTTTATTCAAATTTTAATATAAAGCGAATAAAGAAATATTTTTTTTAGGGGGATATTTTTATATTAGGTAATTTTTAGGTTATGTTAAAAAAACATATTTTTTTAAGGTTAATAAATAATATGTTAAAATTTATTACACAGAACACATCAGTACACGGTTGTAAATTTGGGTGTAAAATTAATATTTTTTTCCTATTCATATAAATCCATAAATAAATCGTTTTAAAATAATAAGTTGAATATTTATTAAAAGTAATAACTATTTATTAATAAATATAATAAGTTATTGGAATAAAATTATTTTATATTTAGCAATGTATTAATATGATATGTTACGCATATTCAGATATACTGATACGAATAACATATCACTGTAATACTCTGTCGTATGAATCAAGTTCAAACTAATTTTGTATTAAATTAATATGATGAAGATATTTAAAATATGCATATATGGAATATATTAAATTAATAAAATTGGTACATATTAATATCAATAAGAACGTCATATTAAACCAATATGATGAATATATTGGAATTTATATCAAAACAATATTAAATTCATAAGAAAAAACGTATGCATTTGATATTAGCTGTATATTAAATTAATAAATGTCTTATATTAATTTATATAAGAATGATGTATTAAAATAATAGGTGGACGATATGAGAATTAATAAAAAAAACATATACATTTTATAAAATTTGTTTATTAAATTAATAAGTATTGTACATAAATTTCATCTGTAATGTTAAATGATTAAAAAAAGATTTTTATTTACAAGAATACATATATTATACATACTTAAATTAAATTTAAAAGATAATATTATTTAATAAAATTTAAATTTCATAAATTATAAAATACATATATTTTATAATTTTTAATACTTTTTCAAAATATAACATTTATTATTTCTTCTAGAAACTACTATTTCATAAGTATTTGCTTGATTTTCGTTGACACAAAATTTTTTTGCAATTAATTTACTTATACTTATATCCTCTTCGACTTCAAAAGAATTATGAAAATCATCAAATATTATAGCATTAAACTTTTTACATAAAAAAAAATATTCATTTCTAAACCTAATTATGAATTTAATTTGCAAAAAATTTAAAAATTCCCCTTCTGGAAAATCAATAATTAGATGTGGCCGGTAAATTACAGCGAATTCAATGAAAGATACAATATTAAATGGTTCATTGTCAGTGGGATTTAAAAAATTTAAAGCTTGTTTTATTTCATTTAATATTTCGTTATTTGGATATATTAATTTACCAATTTTAATGTTATGTATAATGTTAAAGTTTCTCCAAGTAACAGAAAACTTTTTTTGATGTCTTTGACATAGAGTTTTAGGTAAATTGATAAAAATTTTTAAATTACTGGATAAATGTTTGAAATATTGATGCTTGGATTCATACCTCATTGTCGAATATTGACACAAAGCACCCATTTTTTCTAAAATATTTGGATAATGAATAAGAATATGATGTTTAGGAATTAGTTTAATTTTAAATATATTCACAAGAATTGATAAATGTTCTTCAATTAATTTTTCAAGTATGGTAATTGCGTTAGTATCTATATTTTTTGAATAAACATTATTCAAAATTTTAAGCATTGTTGTTATACCCTTCCATCTAGAATCTGAAGATGACGTTATAAGATCACCAAATATGAAAGGCAAGTGAACCATTAAACAGAAGCATTGAGATGCTGAAAGTCCTAATGAATCTTTATTAACAGATGACGTTGGTATAACTTTTCTATATAAATACCCAAAATTAAACGAATGAATTCTATTATTAATTAGTTCTAAGTTTATTATTTTTGAGTCTACGAAATAATTAAATAAAGCCAATATTACAAAGGGTACTACACCCTCCAATAAATCGTGCATGGGATCAACGGTACCGTTTTTTAATGTATCATAGTATTGTAAATCGTTGAGTATAGACAATGATTTAACTCCTTTCTTTGCGGATAAACCAATTTCTGTAGAATTAAATTGTTCGGTAATGGTTTGGTGAGAACGCATTTTAACTTGTTTTTCATTAAACAAAACTTGAATATCTGTTTTATTTATCTCACAAAATCTACAAAAATAAGTAGCATTAAAACCACCAGAAAAACCTAACATAAGGTTGGCTCCTAAATTATCATGGGTAAAACTTGTTAAACTGCCACGAATATTTCCTATATTAGTATTTATTCCTAAAGTTTCTAATATTTTAAGGTCGTCAACAAGTGGTTTAAGGATTACATTATATGATGATTCATATTTTAAATCATTAGCATTGAATAATATTACTAAATGTATATTTTCAATTCGTGATAAATATAACGCGGGTAGATTTCGAACCGTAAAATAAATTGCCCCAATTTTATGAATTGTCTTATGGCTTCCTAACGGGTTAGTACATTCAAAATCATCATAAAATAGCTGTATTTGTAAAGCATTTGGACATTTTTGAAATAAAGGACTATTTTTGAAATTAGAACCACAACAAAATTGCGAAAGACAAGATTCAACACAAGTGTGATGAGCTTGCTTTAGGAAAGTACTAAAGCTAGTATTTTGAAATAAAACTTTAATAGTTTCTAATATTGGTATATATTGATAAGTTCTTTGCAGAAGACATCGTTTATAAATCCGTGTTTTTCTACAAAATCTTCGATCCCAACGCGTACCAATAGATATTTCAATAGGTTGAATAAAATACTCTGATTCTTTGAAGTGCCTATTTCTTTTATATTTTGTAGTAAATTTTTTAAATTCTGTTTGATGTTGCTTGTTAACCACTTGTAGACTTTCTAATAACTCAGACCGGGAAATATTAATAGGTAATGTTTGAATTAAATTAATATAACTTGTAGAAATATTTTCAATTACATTTGAAGTTAAATTTAATATTTTACTTATCGTGGAGTCTGGTAAACCTAAAGAATCTAAATTGGAAATATAAGTGCCTGATACATCTAAAGTTATGTCCATTTGTGGATTTATTCCTACAAATTTTTCAACTGAGCCTTTTTCACCTATATTTTTTGGTGAAGATGTGTTAATTTCCTGTATATTTGGACCAATAATTGATTTCGAAGAACTTTGAAAATTTAATTGGTTTAAAACTTCTTTAGGAGCAACAGAAGAATTAAAACATTTTAATGAATGTTTTCGTAAACCCGTATATGTATTAAAAGTATTAAGACAATGCTCATTGACTACGCAATGTAAAACCAAAAACTTTGAATCCAGCAATGAGTGTACAAGCTTTAAATGTGTCATCATTTTAGAAAAAAGATTAAATTTTGTTTTGCATATAAAGCAAATATATTCCATTTTTGCTTACAATATTATAAAAATAAAAATAGTAATTAGACAAATATTGAAAAATATTAATTAATTTAATATTAAAAAATTAGTAATTAATTTTATAGTAATTATTATTTGTAATTCAATTTACTGCAATGCAACTAAATATTTTTTGAAATTTTTTGATAATGGTTGCAAAAATATTATTTATTTAAATTTTAAATTATTTATAATATTGCTTTAATGATTTTTTAATAAGTTATTATAGAACATAGCAGTTATTGTAATATTGGAATATATTAATAATTAATTATTGGAAAACATTGATCATTTTTAAGTTTATAAATAATCACTAAATTTATATAATTTTAATTTAGAAAAATATATTAATTTTTTATAGGATTTCGTTTTGTTTTTTAAAAAAGATATAATATACTTTAATATTGCAAAAATCTTTAATTATTCAAATACTGCAAATACTAATTATTTCTAAATTCAAATTATTTTTAATATATATATTAATATAAAATACTTTAATTTTTTATAATGTCTTTTTTGAAGTAAATATTTATTAATATGTTTTTTTTTTTAAGTAATTAACTTACTTAATTTTGAATTTAATTCAACTACTGTAACTGGAGTATGTTTCATATCAATTTTGTAAATATACTTTTGTAAAAAAGTATAGAACAGCCTTAAATTATTATCGTATTTTATGTTAAATAAGAAGTGTATCTTAAAAACATATTCCAACGCTTCAACAAAACTCGAAATCGATGGTAATGGCATTAAGTTACCATCAATTACAATCATATATTGTTGAATTTCACTTTTTGTTGGTCCTAAAGCTATTATAAAAGGTGCCTTTTGAGTACAGCCCTCTAAAAGATCTTTATTTGGAAGTCCACTCTGAAATAAATTAATAAAAAAAATATTGCTTTATAAAAATTTAGAATGTAATATATATATCTTACATATTTGAAAACTATTAGTTTGTCAACTGAATGCTCGTCAGATAATCGACTAAATTTAGCTCTACCAGCTGGCGAAGGTGGAAGAAGTCTTATTAAGTTTAAAAATGACAATGTACATGTATCCCAATCTGGAAATAAATGATTATAATTATGAAAAAAAAATTAAAACTTGGCTTAAAAATTACCATTTTTTCTCTCTATTTCTGTATACAAAATTTTTTTTCCAGAGTTTTTTACCGCTGTAAAAATATGAGGTTGATAACTTGGCCACTCAACATTTAATTGTGGTTTCTGACCATATTGTAAATAAAAATCATAGATTAGCTAGAAAAATAGTTAAATTTTAATTAGATATATAATTTAGTAATATTAAAATGCAAAATCTTACCAATTCTGGGCAACAAAAAAAAAATTTATAATTTTCAAATATATTAAAATTTTCTGTTTGAATTTGTTTGCGTCTAAATGTGGCTGTTGATTTTAATTTGGCTTTTGCTAGCTCAATTTGTTCTGGAAGATTAATGTTTTGCAATATTTCCAAATCTTTTTTTATTTCATTATTGTCTAATTCTTCACCAATAACTTTAGTTGTTTTGATATTTTCATCAATGGAATCAAATTCTTTTTCTAATTTTCTTTTTTTTACCCGATCATTTTTTAATTTTGATTGTAAAAATCCAGTGTTGGCAGTATTAAATAAAATATCCTATAAATATAAATATTATTGTTAAAATATTTTTAATTAAAAAATAATATAATGCAAACTAATTCTAAAGAAGGAAACAGCTTAACGCATGCTTTTGCCGATGCCAATTGTTCCTCTTTGGATGGTTTAAACCCAAAATTTTCTTGAACATACGCTGCCAAAAATGAAATAATTTTTCTTCGATTTGAATCAGTAAGCCACTTATTTGAATCAAACTCCGTTAAAATAGTTGACCCACCAGCTTTCTTAGTTATATATACTTTTAGGGACTTTGTAAAAAAAATTAAGTAGTTAAATATTAATTTTCATTATGAAAATATTAAAATACTTCAGAAGTAGCAATCAGGCTTGGACCAACAGCAGCATCTGTTCGTTTTAGTTTTCCCTTAGGAGTATCAGAGCTTGTTACTAAATTCAGTATATCAAAATCGGTACCATATGAATTATTTTGAAAATTTGATAAATTTTCAACATCCATATTTATAAAACTTTTTTGTTTTATACGTAGAAGCAAACTACAACAAGGATATTTGGCATAATGCTTCATGAATTCCATGAATATATTTTCTTCCATTCTTGCCCCATGATTGTTAATAAAACAATCAAAATCATGGAATGGAATGTCAGTATCTTGTAATGCTGAAATATGAAATTTTTGTATAATTCTAAAATTTAGCACTGTATGTTCTAATTAGAATTCCGCATTGGCAAATAATTAATTTAGTATAAATATAAATAGCAATATCAAGAAAGAATGTATTAATTTTTAAATTAAAATAATATATTAAAAATTATGCATTACAAAAATAGTAAATTATTTAAAATTTTTGATTTAATAATAAAAATAAAAATAAATTTTTACCTGTATAAACATAGTCACTATAAACTAATTCATCAGTATCCTGACTGAACTTTTGTACTTTAACAAATTTAGTATTATGATTAGTTGCAATTGATAAAAATATATTATTCATGATTTTATTATTATTATTTATTTACATTTATTTATAACTTTATTTTTGTTATATATATTTATTTATTTTAAATTAGTTATTCGTCTATTAAAAATATTATATCAAAATCAACACTATTTTTATAAAAAAACACCACAAATTTACATCCACTTTCTTTATTTATGAAAATACTTTTGGTTCAAATAGTGTACGAATTCCACTTTACACACGTTTCGTTTTCCACAAATTTCGTTTGTTTTGTTTCCTTGCTATTTGTTCATATCCAATTATTATTAAATTCATAGAAATATACTATAGACGGAGTCATCTTTCAATTCTAATAAGAAAATTGTATTCGTTTAATACTTTTGTATATTAAACTAATAATCTTTGGTGTGAAATTAATAAGTAGGATATATTAATTTTATATTTCGGTTTAAAGTTAACTAGCATATCTGAATAAATTTCATTTTCCACAAATTTCGTTTTTTTTTCGCTTCCTTGCTATTTGTTCATATCTAATTATTATTAAATTCATAGAAATATACTATAGAAGGAGGCATTTTTCAATTCTAATAAGAAAATTGTATTCGTTTAATACTTTTCTATATTGAACTAATAATCTTTGGTGTGAAATTAATAAGTAGGATATATTAATTCTATATTTCAGTTTAAAGTTAACTAGGAATATTTAAATAAATTTCATTTTCCACAAATTTCGTTTGTTTTGTTTCCTTGCTATTTGTTCATATCTAATTATTATTAAATTCATAGAAATATACTATAGAAGGAGGCATTTTTCAATTCTAATAAGAAAATTGTATTCGTTTAATACTTTTCTATATTGAACTAATAATCTTTGGTGTGAAATTAATAAGTAGGATATATTAATTCTATATTTCAGTTTAAAGTTAACTAGGCATATTTGAATAAATTTCATTTTCCACAAATTTCGTTTTTTTTTCGTTTCCTTGCTATTTGTTCATATCTAATTATTATTAAATTCATAGAAATATACTATAGAAGGAGGCATTTTTCAATTCTAATAAGAAAATTGTATTCGTTTAATACTTTTCTATATTGAACTAATAATCTTTGGTGTGAAATTAATAAGTAGGATATATGAATTCTATATTTCAGTTTAAAGTTAACTAGGAATATTTAAATAAATTTCATTTTCCACAAATTTCGTTTGTTTTGTTTCCTTGCTATTTGTTCATATCTAATTATTATTAAATTCATAGAAATATACTATAGAAGGAGGCATTTTTCAATTCTAATAAGAAAATTGGATTCGTTTAATACTTTTCTATATTGAACTAATAATCTTTGGTGTGAAATTAATAAGTAGGATATATTAATTCTATATTTCAGTTTAAAGTTAACTAGGCATATTTGAATAAATTTCATTTTCCACAAATTTCGTTTTTTTTCGTTTCCTTGCTATTTGTTCATATCTAATTATTATTAAATTCATAGAAATATACTATAGAAGGAGGCATTTTTCAATTCTAATAAGAAAATTGTATTCGTTTAATACTTTTCTATATTGAACTAATAATCTTTGGTGTGAAATTAATAAGTAGGATATATTAATTCTATATTTCAGTTTAAAGTTAACTAGGAATATTTAAATAAATTTCATTTTCCACAAATTTAGTTTGTTTTGTTTCCTTGCTATTTGTTCATATCTAATTATTATTAAATTCATAGAAATATACTATAGAAGGAGGCATTTTTCAATTCTAATAAGAAAATTGTATTCGTTTAATACTTTTCTATATTGAACTAATAATCTTTGGTGTGAAATTAATAAGTAGGATATATTAATTCTATATTTCAGTTTAAAGTTAACTAGGAATATTTAAATAAATTTCATTTTCCACAAATTTCGTTTGTTTTGTTTCCTTGCTATTTGCTCATATCTAATTATTATTAAATTCATAGAAATATACTATAGAAGGAGGCATTTTTCAATTCTAATAAGAAAATTGTATTCGTTTAATACTTTTGTTTATTAAACTTATAATATTTGGTGGGATATTAATAAATTCTTAAAAATCAGAACTCATGTTTTTTAATTATTAATTCTAATAAAATTATACTATTAAAATTATAACCCTTTCAGACCTGAAACTTTTTTTTTCTTCGAATAAGATGAAACTTTCAGATTTTATAACTTAATACCACCTTATTACGAAAAAAATTCTAAAAAAAAAATTCACCTGAAGGATATTGAGAAAAAGGACCCACACAAACGTGTATCATGGGTGTTTAACTCAAATTTCAAGTTGTAAAATTATTATTTTATTTTGAAAAAAGAAACTAAAATATTATAGTTTTTTATTTTATTTTAAACAAAAATTATAAAATAAATTCATAAAATTGCACCAGGTAAATTCATTTTGGTATTAATTCTTTGATTTAAAAAAACGTAACATTTAATTTAACAATGTATTATTTAATATGATAGTTTTTAAAACAAGTTTTTTCTTTGGAAATACATAAAAAAACATTGCATTTAACACATCTTGTTCTTGTCCTGCTTTGGCATTTCAAATATCGACACATTCTTGGTGTTGTTAGGTCCACAGATTCAGGCCAATGGTCGTACCGGTCAAATTTGATATCATCAACTGGGTCAATTGGGCGATATTTCTTAGCTAGAGGTTCAACAATTTCTTGTGGAGGTGGTGTAATATCTGTGCTTGCACATAGAGCTTCTCCAATTTCTAATTTAAATTTTAATAGATCTTTAATATCTTTTGTTTTTACACCAGATTTTTTAGCATCTTCAACATATTCTCGCCAAGAGTTCGTAATTGCCATGTCAACCAAATGAAAGATAGCTTTAACAGTCCATTTTTTGGTTTTTATAAAAATTCTGTAATATTCCATAGACTGATCTGCTAAATCTACTCCACCCATGTATTTATTATATTTTTTTATCACTTCAGGGCAATTCACCACAAGATATTTTTTTTCTTTTTTACACCATCTGCTTACCTGTAAATTAATTATTGTACAATTAATTATTGTACATTAAATATAACATGTAGTTGAATATATATTCATGTTCTGGTAAATGAAAACCTTTTAGTGTTCTATTTTATATATTTCCCTTACCTTATCAATTGGGTCCTTTCCGCATTCACTGGAAGCTATCACGACACATTTTGAATCTTTCCACTTAACTACAGCCAATAAATCATTTTTCACAAATTGGCTTACATCTCCTCGCATCATGCTTCTATCTGATGGAAAATTAACACCTCTTAAACGATTTGTAAGTATTGTACCTAAATAAAAAAATATAATATAAATTTGTAAATAAATCAAAAGTTTACCTGTGGCTTTAAATCCTAATTCATTTAATTTTTCTAGTAGTGGCAATGTTGTAAAATATCTATCAAAATATAATACACTACCAGGAATTAAATGTCGAGTAAGTCTTATTACAACAGACGGACCAAGACCGATTCCAGTATCTGCAACAGTTCCAGCACCTTGGTAAATTTCAAAATCAACTACCAGTCCAGTAAAAGTAGCGACCACAAAGTTTTTTAATCCAACTGGTCTTGGTTTATTTTTTACAAATTGTCTTAGTGGAGAGCGTCCAGTGAAAGGAATCATTTGTTCGTCAATAGAATACCTACCAATTCTATTTGATAATAAATTACACCTGCTTCGAACAATATCAATAATTGGCTGTATTTTCCATAATTTATTTGTTAAATTTGCTCGATTTTGATTAACATCTACTAGATGCAACATATTTCGCAAATTAAAAAACGTATCTCTAGTAAATGCATTTTTTATACATTCAACACCATATTTTTCAGACCAATACATACGAACTCTTGGATATCTTATGCAACCCATTACTATATGACATCCATACAATTTTTTTATATCTGAAGCAAATATTTTAAGAATATTTCCATGTTCGGATAAGCTATACATTTTTGTAAATAAGGCAGCATCGTTGAAATGATCGTTAGAAAAATATCTTAAAAAGTATTCCATAGGTGTAAAAGGTATGACTTCATTCACTGGCCCTTCTTCAATTGGTTGTGTATAATTTATAAAAGATACATTTTTCCATATATCTCTACGAGGAGTTGGTAGATTGTGATATAAAGTAGTAGCACCATTTAAATGTATTTCTTCTATAACATTATTTTCTTCTTCAATGACATTATTTTCTTCTTCAACGACATTATTTTCTTCGTCTGAATCTGACATAAATTCTTCTTCGACAGGTTTCCATGAAGGATCAATATCATCATCATCATCACTAAAATCCAAATCTGAATTTTCTAAAATCTCTAGAACTTGATCTACATCAGCTTGTTTATTCAAATTGAAAAATCCTATGAAAATGCACCAAAACACACAAATGTGGTACAAAAAAAAAAAAGTGAATATAGACCCAGACCACATAATTGTGCTATTTAGAATCATTTTTAACAAAACTACACTTATTTTATAATTTTATGTAAAAAAAAGTATAACAAAGCATGCTTTCCTATTTAAACTAAAGTAATACAAAAAAAAAAAAAAACAAATGCAAATTTTTTGCATTAAAAAAATTACTTACTTTTTTCCATTGCGACTAGTCACTGCAGGCACTTACACATAAATGAAATATTAAAAAGAACTTATCCACGGAAAACAAAAATAAAACAAAAATCACTTGGAAATAAAACGCACAATCGATGCTTTTAGGTTTTAACACCAAAAATTAAACCAAACTCGATTTGATTTAATTTTAAATTCATCCGCACGTTTGTGTAATGGGGGTCTGAAAGGGATAAGACTTTTAGAATAAATATTTTATAAAATTAAATTATTAAATTTATAAATTCAAAAAATATATCATACTTTTCTATATTTTGTCGTATTAAAATAATATTATTATGTTATCCCTAAACATTATACTTTTTATTTATAACTACAAATATGTTGCTATTATAAATACAATAATTTTATTTATCAGATATATTTTAAGTCACATATTGATTCATATTTGATATTCATTTCATCTTACATATATAGGAAAAATCCGATCAGAGTTGCTAATAATTTCGGAAATTATCATTTCAATATGAAAAAACGTATACATAAGGTTTATGCCAAAAAACGTATGAATCTTTATACCTAAATTTCCAACCGTGTAGAAGAAACCACCAATTCTAATAAAGTTTAAAGTTCCCGAGAGATATAAATTATAATTTCAAATTATATTTTTATTTTCAAAATATTGTAAATAAAAAATTCAAAAAATAATATTATATTAAAACTTAAATGAAAATATATAATCCTAAAAGCTTGTGAGACAGAATTGATAACCACAAAAATTCAGAAATATATTCTTCTTAGATAAATAATAATTTTTTTTACGTATTCATATTCCCTAAAAAATTAAATTTGACTTGACAGTCATAAATTTAAATTGGAACCTTAACCAAAAATTAAATATAAATCGAATTTATTATATTATTCTAAATAAACAAATAAATATCAAAGTAAAAAGTTTTCTTGATTTTACTAATGCTAATGATTATGGTGAAGATGATAACTCAAAAATTGAAAAAATCGACTACTCTTAGCTTTTCTGTATGTTTAGATAGGTATGATGAAAATATGTACAAAGTACAACTAAAAAGTTTGATTAAATTGATGGGTTAATCAACTTTATACTGGAAAATTAAATTTATAATGCATAAATTTTTGTCGAATGAATTGTTAATTATTTTTTTATTATTTTATATAGCTTCTAGATAGAGAAAGAATAATATTTAGGGATATATTTATCTTTCTCATTATATCCTTATGTAGATATAAATGGAACAGGAAGTAACAGGAAAAGATCTGGGCAGGACGACAGAGATACTTACATAATGATATATTTCGAGTCTGATTATCAATTGTATATTTTAAAGTTTAGGTTATTATTATTTCGCAATTATTGTTTTATATATTACGAGTATAGTTAGAATAACTTTATGTATGCGGCGCGCTGAAACCCCCAAAAAAATGGATTTAGCTCTTAATTCAATTTTGGAAATTGGTCACCGATTCTGCAAAAAGAAAAGCGTGTGCGTAGCCTAAAACATTTGAATAATTTTATGCATACCTGTATCCTAGGTTTAAGCGCACGTTCGGTTCGGTTGCGGTAACTATTTATTTAAGCGAATATAATCGCTTGCAAGTATACCATTAACAGTTTCTGTATAATAATTACGGTAACAGTTACATCTACTCTACAATATAAAAGTTATAGTATAACAATTTCTCTTTACTGAAATTTGGTATACAGGTTTGTTCATGCGATGGTGCATGTGTCAAAATTAGGAACCATAGTTTCAGTGTGTCCAAGCTTAAATTTCCGATTTATATTCTAGTAATTCTAGTAATTGTTATCTCCGATTTAAATGTAATTTTGTATATGTACTCTTTTCACTTTCAGTTTATGTGTACTTCATTTCAAATGTTACTGCAGCATCTTGCTAAGAAAATGTCATCGTAAAAGATGTGCGTTTTTAAAAAGGCAGTGTTTTAGTAAGCACTATTAGAGGCATTTAATTACAAATAACTATTGGATATAAATAACTATTGAACATAGCTACTAGTTATATGTCCCCATAGATAAGCATGTTTTTATTTTTATTAAATATATGCTTTTAATATCATCAAATACTTATCTTTTTGTAGAAATAATATTATATAATTTTTATTTTTTCATCATTATTAAATATTACGAAACATACTCAATTTTATTAAGCATTGAGTTTTCTTTTAACTTTTATAATATCATTAAATATATTTAATATTTTGAAAATATTAAATCTTTTATTTTTACTTTTGATCTTTTAATATTATTTAATATATGAAATTTGAACAAAAACAAAATATTAAATTGGATTTATATGTATAAATCGAAAAACAAGGAAATATTCTTTTTGTTATGAGGTTATGACGTTTGCAATGTTTTAGGAGGATAGATTTGAGGGTTGAAAAATGTTTTGTTAATTTTTGTATTTTCACTAATTTGCTTTGAGAATTAAGCAAATAAATATTGCCGTCTGAACTTCATGTCAAATATTCAGAAATCATAATGGTAAGAGTACGAAGATATTATAATTAAAGAATCTATTATATACAAAAATGCAACTTTACTTTGTGTAATATTATGAATAGATGCTACTTATAAATTATTATATCCTATGTTTAAAATTATTTCATCATATTGTTGAAAAATCGGAATAAGTTTTCTTTTAATTCCTTTTTGATTTTTTAAAACTGATATAAAATATATTTTTTTACAAAAAAATAATAATAATATACTAATTCTGTTTTTACACGTTAGATACGTTCCAGACAAAACCGTGTAAAAAAAGACGTGAAGTACATAGAAAAACAGGTATTAATTCCGTATCCATCAACCCTGTAAAAATAGTTAAAATAAAATAATTCATACAAAAAAAAAACTATTATTTGTCTTTATAATAGCGAAATTAAATTTTTATGTACATTAATGCACATTTTATTTCATAAAAACAAAAGGCAATTTAAATCTTAAAGTAAAAGTAACATAAATATTAAATTATAGTAGTTCAGGATTTTCTCTTTCTGACAGGATAGCACTGCATTTGACAACAAAATCGGTTATTAGCCGATGTGATCCAGTTTTGGATAGCTTTTTGTATTATTCGTGGTAACGAAACCGCTCAAGACTTCAAATCCCGCTAAAACTGTGCAGCCCTTTCGCCAATAGGATCGTTTGTGACGAAATGATTTCTTAATTTATTAGCAAGTTGAAGACTTTCTAGAATTAAACTTGTAGTTAGTTGAACCGGTTCATCACTATCACTGCTATCTGTATAATCAACAGTCTCTAAGGCAACTTCTATTATTTCGTCTTCTTACTTTCTCAACTAGCAGTTCGTCAATACCATCAAAGCCCTCTCGTTCATATATCTTCTAACTTCTGGGACAAAACATTTATTGAACCATTAAGAAAAATGGTATTAGTTACCCATGCCTTTCTGTTCGCCATCCAATAAATCGGTAAATTATTAAAGTCGACATCTCTCATTGATCGAGGCTTGAAGCATTGCTGCAAAATAGAAATGTGACCCGATCTTTTGCTGATTTAAAACCACTAGCACTCTTTTGGGATTTTGCTACATATGTGCGGCTTGGCATTTTTTTCCAAAAGAGGCCATGTTCGTCCGCATTAAAAACCTGATCTGGACTATATGCACCATCGGAAATTATTTTGGCAGGTTTTGGTGAAAATTCTTTGGGAGCCTTCTCATCTCCAGAAGCAATTTCTCCTTTGATTTTTATATTATGGAGTGCGTGCCTTTCGAGAAGTCCTGTTAACAGCAGCGGCTCGTCCTAATGGGCTAGGTGGGCTAAGCCCACCCTAAGAAATCTTAATTTAAACTCCACAAAATATCTTCCAAAAAAAAAAAAAAAAAAATTCGTATAAAAAAATATTTTCATATTATGTACGATATTTGGTCTGCCTACCCTATAAAATATACGTATTTCTATTACATACATAATTATAATAGTAATTATGTAATAGAAATGAAGGAAAAGAAAACGAAAAAATTCTTGCGGACTTAGTCCGAAAAATACATTAAATTTGCTTTGCAACTTTTTTTATATGTATTGTTTTCTAATATACCACGGTTGGGCTAAAAAATAGTAGCCCACTGCATATATGTTTCCTCTATAGAATAAAAATTTGAATATAAACATTTTTATTAAATGTATTTATGTATACAAACATTTATTTTTCATATGCATGAACGACGATTTTATATATTTTTTTTGTGTTGAGAATTTTCTTCTATGCAATATGCATATGCATATAGGCGAGAATAAATTTATATAGTAAAGTCAGCAAAATTAAAAAAAAAAAAATTTCTCTGAGAGAAATAATTTATTGGATTTTTTTTACAGCAAAAATGTTATAAATATGTTTCTATACTGTTTTGCTTCTGTTACTTTAATGTTAGGGACTATTTAACAGTAGCCCCTAGTACATAATATTTTTCCTGAAAAAAAATTAACAGCATAATGCTTATTTTTTTATACATTGTCTGTTAAAAAAAATTAATGGAAAAAGCAATAGAATAATATAGTCAAGTGCGTATATCGTCGTGTATGCGAATATTTATTTTACTATTGCTATACATAAGTATAAAAAAAATATTACGTACATATTATGTTTTATCGTATAGCATTGTTTTAAAGATTTGAATGCTTTTCATAATTCTAATTTGAATTTAATGAAAATTAAAAAGGAAGTTTTTGATATAGAGTTTAGTAATAAAATAATTTATAAAAAAATTTCATTTTAAGTGTTATTGCTAGTTTGATCCGCTGTTTTGCTGTTTTTACGGTGAACAGAAGTTTTCAGGCATTTAGTATTTTGTATTTTTGTTGTTAAATTTTAAAATTATATATATTTTATATTATACACGTATATATATGTATGTATTATATTTATTTATAATTTTCATATTACATATAAATATAGTTTTCATATTATATATAGCATTTTCCTTCGGGTCAAATTAGTCTTTTTACACATAAAGATAGTCTTTAAAAATATAAAGATAGTCTTTTAAAAAATCAAATTAGTCTTTATAAATTTCAAGTTAGTCTTTTAAAATTTCAAATTAGTCTTTTTACATTTAAAATTAGTCTTTTAACACTTGGAATTAGTCTTTTAAAATTAAAATTTCTGTGTTTTAAACCTATTATTTACGTAGAAACAAATAATATTATTTTTTTTAAATTTTGTTCAAATTAAAATTTTATGAATAAGAAGCATTTAAATTCACCCAAAAATCTTAACGATATTTTTTAATTTTTTTCCCCAAAAGATAAATGTTTTGTTCGGCAGCTGTTAAGTGTACCAAGAGACCATAACTTGGTTAATGCAATTGCACAAGGTGTTTCAACATTGAGCGATCAAGATTGTCGAAACTATTTTTTAAATATGACGCTAAAAATGCCAGGTGCTATTCTATTGTTAACGAAGAAATACATTAAAATTATATTATCGCTTAATAAAATTTTAATTTATTAATAATATATTTGTTTGTACTTAGTATTTGTTTGTACTTAAATAATAGGTTTGAAACACATAGAAATTTTATTTTTAAAAGACTAATTTGAAATTTAAAAATACTAACTTGAAATTTAAAAAGACTAACTGGAAATTTAAAAAGACTAATTCGAACTGATTTTTTAAAAGACTATATTGATGTGTAAAAAGCCTAATTTGATCGGAAAATGCTATATATTGTATATAATTCTCATATTATTTTTTGCTAAATACATATATGAATTTTTAAATAATTGCTCTAATGATAAATGAAATAGATTACTTATTGGAGCATCTATTTAAATCTTCATCATTAGAGGTTAAGGTTAAAATTAAAGAATTAGGATTACATTAGCCAATCGATTTTGTTTTGTGTTGAGGAACCTGGACACTAAATTCCAGTTAACGCTTTGAGTGTAGTACCTCATGTTAAAGTGGAAACCTGCACAATGTCTTTTCTTAATTTCAAAAAAAAAAATAGCCCACCCAGAATTTTACAGCACGAACCGCCACTGCCTGTTAACCATCTTGTACTTGCAGAAAATATATAGCTCTTATCACAATTTGCTTGAGAGCATGTAGATGGTTCAAGTTCCTTTATCTGCTTGTAAATTTTCAATGCTTTCAGCTTGATGGTATTTCCATTAATTGGTATCTTTTTTTGCGTATTGTCCTCTATCCATATTACCAGTGCTTTTCCATTTTTTCTTTAACAGAATCTCTAGTGTATGATGACGACTTAGCAGATATATTCGTTCCACATACTACAACGTTTCCTAATAGTATCTTCATTTCTTTAATGTTTCTAATTGTGGCTTTGTTCAGATCAACAGTTTTACCTAAAGACGTTGAACCTTTTCCATTATTGAGGCGGTCTAAAATTTCAATTTTAGTTTCCAAAGAAAAACCTTTCCTTTTGAGTTTCTTTCGTAGTTGTAGTATTCGACATATTTCTTAGGGCTCTAAGATTTAAAAATGATATTAATAAGTTCGAATATGTAAAAATATGGCTTACCCTTATTCTTATCGATTACTTACTTAGTCAACAGCTTTATGTTACTTAGTCAACACGTCCAATTTTATTAAAATTAAACAAAAGACTAAAATATATAAATGAAAAAGTTCAAAAAGCAATTTTAAAGATAAAATAAAAAAACCTTATATTGACCAGAAAACTTTATTTAATTTCTTTAAAATTGCATTTTTAACATCATGACAGAAGATAATACATAAAATTAATATTAACCTTTCAATTTACATTTCTATGATTCTTTCGTATCTTCCAATTGAACATTTCTAGGGTTATTTATAAAGACGTGGAAAATTTAAATTGCATAATATTTTAAAACTATCATATTTCCTACAAAAATAAAAAAATAAATCATGATAGCTTTAAATATTAGCAATTTAAATTCTCTACGTCTTTATAAATAGCCTTAGAACAAAATTTTATTTTCTTTATAAAAATATTTTTTTTTTATGTTTTCCAGAAAAAAACCTTTTTTACGTACCTAATAAAATAAAATACCAGCAAAGAGCAAACTAAGGTAAAACACTTTTAAGAAATTGGTTATTTCCATGTGTTCAAGATTATCTAGAAGAAAAATATACAATATTTTGTATTTTCTTCAAGGATTTACCTTTTATCCATTGATTATTTTTTGTAAACAGCAAAAGGAAAAACCTTTTATGTTAAAGAATTATTACTTTATCTCAAAAATAAAAATACTACTATTTTTGGTACTGGGTACGAAGAAAATATACCGAAATATTTATATCGATAAAGAAAGCTGGCCAATATTTCTTCTGTTTTCGACCATATATTTATTATCCGAATAAAATTTAATATTACGAATAATTTCATTATATCTTAAGATGATGTGGTTCATACATAAACTCAGTTAAGAAGATGGCTTCATGTAACTTAAATTTTGGAATATCTGTGAGAAAATAGTAATTGAAGTTTAATTTCTCTGTATAATAATTCTGTTATAAAACAGATTCTACGAGCCCTGCGTCATCGAACCTCGTACGACTACTAAAATTTTAGTAATCTTACAGAACATTTGTATTTACAAAAAGTTCTGAATGGTTTTTGTTTTTTTTTTTAATTTTATTTTAAAGCTAATAGTATGGCCAACATAAAATGGTAATAAACAAAAATTTATTCACTGTAATAAATAAAATAACGACAATTCATTTTAAAAAAAACTAAATTCAACAAAGTTCGTACGATTAATTCTGAAATCAACACAGTTCGTACTATGTGTTCTAATATTGTGTGACGTCACCTTTAGCTTTAATTACACATTCCATTCTTTTGTGCATAGTATCATAAAGCTTTTGACATTCTTCAGGTGTAATTTTTGACCATATTTCTGCCAATTTTTCGCGCAATTCATCTTTTGTTCGAGGTCGAATACATCTTAATTTTTTCTTTATCATGCCCCACAAATTTTCAATGGGATTCATGTCCGGACTTGATAATGGCCACTCCATGAAACTTATATTGTTATCATGTAACCATTTCTTGGTGGTTTTAGCAGTGTGGCAGCTTGCACCGTCCTGTTGAAATATAAAATCTTGATCAAAATTCCAAAATTCTATAGAAGGTAGCAGATATTCTGTTAAAATATGTTGGTATGTTTCTGCATTAACTATGCCATTAATGAAGCATAACTGTCCAACGCCTTTGTTTGACATACAGCCCCACACCATGAGCCCTGTAGGAAATTTTACTGTCCCTTTTAAGCAATCGGAATGGTATGCTTCATTTTTATTTCGAATAACCCGACCTCTTTGATGTCCAACAGAAACATCGAATTTTGATTCATCGCTGAATAAAACAGAGTTCCATTGGTCCTGCGTCCAATTTAAGTGCTCTTTAGCCCAATCTAATCTCCTTTTCTTTTGTTTCACAGTAAGTAAAGGTTTTGCTTTGGCCTGAAGTTAATATGGGTAAAACGTAAAACTACTATTTTCATATTTTAGTACGACAATAAATTACCTTGTAAAATCTATATCCCATAGATTTCATTGGTCTTAGACAAGTTGATGTTGAAATATCGCTTTTTATATTGCCTGACCAAAGAGTTCTTATTTCAGATGTTGTTGCTCGTCTATTTTCCAACACAATTTTCTTTAACTGCCGATCTTGTGCAGCAGAAGTTTTCTTTTTGCCACCAATATTCTTTTTTTTGCCAATTTCTTTGGTTTCTTTATAATTTTTTATTATATATTGTACCGAACTTTTAGCGATTTTAAATTGATTGGCTATTTGACCATAAGATTTTGCATTTTTAAATTCATTTATTATTTTTTCTCTTAAATCAAAGCTAATTGCTTTACCACGAGCCATCTTGATACACAAATAATTAAAAAATGCACATCAATGATAAGTTATCATCAATTTTGAAAATAAAAACAACGGTAACTTTAATTGTTTTGCTAAATGCATTGTTTAATTAAAGCTAAAGGTGACGTCACACAATATTAGAACACATAGTACGAACTGTGTTGATTTCAGAATTAATCGTACGAACTTTGTTGAATTTAGTTTTTTTAAATGAATTGTCGTTATTTTATTTATTACAGTGAATAAATTTTTGTTTATTACCATTTTATGTTGGCCATACTATTAGCTTTAAAATAAAATTAAAAAAAAACCAAAAACCATTCAGAACTTTTTGTAAATACAAATGTTCTGTAAGATTACTTAAATTTTAGTAGTCGTACGAGGTTCGATGACGCAGGGCTCGTACAAGAGTTCAGTATTTATACAATTTGATTATCTATGCACCGATATTTTACCATTAGAGCTTTTTACTGGGAAACTGAAAGATTATGGGTAAAATATTTGATTAATAGAAAAAAAATATGAAGCTACTTTTAAAAAAAAATAAGGAAAAGAAACAAAAAAATTCCTTGTTATTTATTTGCTTCATGGTATTTTCTTATTTTTTTTGGTAATTTTTCCTATATAAGTATGAAATGTGGCTTAAAAAATGGAAAGAGTTCAAATAAATTTTACGTTACGTTTCCTCTAATATTGATTCCAATATTGATATTTGTTGTCGCTATAAATTGAGGTCTGTAACTTTGTGTGTCTATTATACATTAAAATTGTATTGTGTCTCAGACTGGACTATAAATTTATTGTTATTCAATTTTCCAAATTATAAGATTCATTCGTATTCATAGTATCCATTAGAGGTCACTGTTTTTAGGTTACCCCAAGGTTTTTATTCAATTTAATTGTTTTGTTGATACAGGTATTTGATGTTAAAAATTGTATCGTATAATAAACTAGAATGAAGGTTTAGAGTGAATAAGTTATAACAATAATTATTGCAAAAATCACTAAAATAATGATTTTTAAAATGATAAATTTCTTACGTATTATAGTAATTTATTCCATACAAATTGAATGCAGATACAGATTTTACCTAGGGTACTGCAAATGTCTTGACACAATTTTGAATAAAAAATTTATAATATTTTTTTATGAAATATATGTGTACTTGATGAAATATATGTGTACGTTTCAAGGTTTTCTTGGTTTTAAATTGTTCAATTATTGGTAATTTGTTGGCATACACTTTACCATTTAAATTACCCCAAAGTAAAATGGGTTGACCAATCGATTACCCCACCCCATCTTATAAGATGATTCGTCCCTCGGAAATACTGATATTTTTTTTTTTTTTATTTATTTAATAAGTATTTTTATTTAGTTTCAAATTCATTACATTATATAATTTTTATAATACTAATATAAAGCAATGGATTCTAACCGTCTGCTTCTGCTTTCTTTACTAAAAACTAATTCTAACTATACATATACTAACTAAATTTTAAGACTATAAAATATTTTATTGGAAATAATAAACCTAATGTGATTATTCTATTGCTCACTAATTATAATATTTCTGTACCACACAGCTTTCTTAATATAGTTTCCTAGTTTCAGCCAATTCTTTCCATTTAGGTAGTCATATGCTTCTTGTTGATTTAAAGAGTTTTTTCCGAAGTACATCAGTCTAATTTCTTTCAATATCGGACACTCAGCTACAAAATGAAATGAGTCTTCCACCCTATTTAAATTGCACAAGCTACATATTGTCGAATTTGTATCAGTATGTGGTATATAATTCAATTTTAGCAGTTCACCACGAAGTTTTAATATATTTGAAATTATGTTTGTTGTATATTTATCCTGAAAGTAGCTATTTGTGCCCAAGTTGTGATTTAAATTGATATAAACATTTCTATGATTTGAGTTTCTTGCCTTAAATAAGTTAAATTTCCATATATTTGTATCTATTTTTGCCATTAATTCATAAATTTGATCCTTCCATGTTGAAATATTGGTACGATTTAGCACAATTACGGATTCATTTTCTTCCGCTAATTCCATCCATTTTCTTATGTATAATACTTTCTTCTCAAGTATTATTTCAGCTATTTTCTTTGGTAATCTGTCTGACTCATATTCCATTATTTTGCATATATAATCAGCATGAAGCTTAAAAGTATATAAATAAAGTGGTGCTAACCCTGTCTCTACGTAAAGCATATAATCCGGTGTGTTAATCGGCAATTTGAAAAGTCTTTTTATAAAATACTTTTGCACTTTTTCTACTTCGTTGTATTGATTATAACCCCAACTTTGTCCAGCATAGCAAATCACAGATCGTATAACAGATTGAAAAACCTTGTATTTGGTAGAATTAGCTATTTCATTATTTTCCATGAAAGTTTTCCATGTAGTACTTAATATTTTTACAGCCTGCTTATATTTTTCTTCAAAATGTTTCTTGTTATTAATTTGAGGTGTAATCCATATCCCTAAATATTTGTACTCCATTACTATGCTTATTACTTCTGTACCCCAATACCATTTCATTCTTTGCCATTTTATTATTACCCTTAAATATCATTATTTTTGATTTGTCTAAGTTTACAGATAAATTCCATTTTTCACAATAATCCTTAATTCTATTTATCATTTGCTGTAATTTTTCCGGTGTTTCCGCAAGTATAACTAAATCATCTGCATATAATAGTATATTTATCAGCAAATAAACAATCTTCGCTCCTCCTGGTAATATATCCTCTATATCGTTGACGAACAAGTTAAAAAGTGTAGGGCTTAATATACAACCTTGTTTTACTCCTGAGTGAGTCATGAATTCATCTGATAATTCTGATCCATCCCAAACCAATGATTTTGTATCTTTGTATAATGATTTAATGATCTGTAGAAATTTAAATGATATACCATATTGTGATAATTTATACATTAAAGCTTTTCTGTCAACATGATTGAAGGCCGCTTTCAAATCAGTAAACATGCAGTATAATTTCTTATTTTTTAATTTGTATAGTTCTATTGTATTAACTAGTGTAAATATGTGGTCGTTTGTGCTGTAGCGTTCTCTAAAACCGGCTTGGAACTTGCTTAAAATATTTCTTTCTTCTATAAAATTTTTTAATCTTGACGCTAATAAACTACAAAACATTTTAGCTGCAGCATCTGTAAATGATATAGCTCTATAATTTGATGGATCATTTTGATTACCTTTTTTATGAATGGGGAAAATTAACGATTTTTGAAATGCGGCAGGTACTTCAGCCTTATCATACATTTTGTTATATAGTTCCAGTAGTTTAATTAAGAAATCATCTGGTGCATTTTTGAAGAATTCGTATGAAATTCTGTCATAGCCTGGTGCTTTTTTATCTTTAAGTTTTTTACAAATAATCTTCAGTTCGTTTAATTGAAATAGTGCATCTAGTGATTCACAATGTATGTAATTTTCTGCATATTGAATCGAAATATCTGAGTGTGGTGGACTTAACTGGATTGCAAAGTAGTTGGCCAAGTCCATTGTCGTGATGGCAGTATCTTCGTTGTGTGCGACGTTTTGTAATTTTTTAACCATTTGCCAAAAACTTTTTGTATCTTTCGCTAGTATTAATTGTTTAGCAAGATTTTTTTCGTATATTATTTTGCTATTTCTACATATTTCTTTATATTTCCGGTTTTGCTCTATATATAATGTTTTAAAAATATCATTACCAGTTTTTCTATATTTGTTTAATAATGAGAATACCATTTTTCTGGCTTCATCACACTTCCAATTATACCACTTTTCTTTTCTTTTTATGAAATTTTGTACGTTTCCCTCTTGTGATATTTTAATTGTATCCATTAACTTATTATAATAACCGTTTATGTTAGATATTGTTTCGTTGCTTATATTTTCAACCAGAGTGCTGATTTTATGTTTATATTGATTTACTCTTCCTTGATTCCAGCGGAGTTTCGGCAATATTTTATTTTTAATTGGTACATTTTGCGCTGGCGCATTAATTTCGAGGCGAATGGGAAAATGTTCAGCATAATTTACGTCTAGCACTTCAAATTTTCTTATTGTTTCTAGCCATTTTCCTCTTATTAGACATAAATCATTAACCGATCCACCATTGACATTTAAAAAAGTGAGCTCACCTTGTTCATCGCCTATCATACAACCATTACATATTTTGAAACCAAACTCGCAGCATAGTTCAAGTAAGTATTTTCCTCTTTTATCTATTTTAGTATCTTTTGATTTTCGTTTTTCGTTTAGATTTACCATTATTTCAATTTCTAGATTTACGTTTTCTGTACCTATTCTTGCGTTTAAGTCGCCTATTATGAGTATATTTTCATGTTCAAATTCATTTAGAAAATTTTTCAACCCGTTGAATGCTGGCTGCCATTTACTGTCGTTTAAATATATTGGTAGTACGTAATATTTTGCTCCTGTTAGACTCAATTCTATTAGTGTATATCCTGAACAAACAAAAAATTTTGCGTTTGATATTCCCTTATATTTAATCCCAAATAATGATCCTTCGCTAGGTCTACCCGGTCCATTTGGGTTAAATTTTGTTGCAGGTACCCACTGTAGTTGGTGTCCAGGGAAAATATTTTTAAATTTTTCAATTTTATTTTCCATAACCATAGTTTCCGATATTAAAAATATTTCCGACTGCCTTAAAAACGTTAAAAATTCTGGATATATTATTTTACTAGCTAGCCTTGATACATTGTATGCTATAATACTAAAGTTAAATTCATTTATTATTGTTAACCTACTTACATTTCTATTTATTCTACATTCATTTTCAACTATATTACTATTTTCATTTCTACTTATCCTATAACTAAATTCATTTTATAATCTATTGTTATTACTATTTTCTAAGCAGACGGCAATTTGTTGTTATTCTTTATTTTCCTCGATTAGCTTCAAGGTAAGATGGCTGACGTCAATCTTGAAAATTTCTTTGATTTTATTTACTGCATTACCACCACCATTCATAGTTAAACCGCAATTTTTTTCCCATTCCATTGTTACATTATCAAAGATCATTTTACCATTTCTTACGATTATTTTCTTATCGTTATTTGTTTTACGGATTTCCTTTCTTATTGCTAATAATTTGTTTTCTTTCTCGGCGAATACTTTAGGCAAATCTCTTGACACTGTAATTCCAGATTGTTTGAGCAGTATTGACTTCTTTAAAATTTCACTTCTGGTATAATTTGATCTGAACTCTGCTAAAATTCCTGGTTTATTGCTCTTTTTGCCTATAGGAAATGCACGTATTATTGCTGGCTCGCCCTGCACTTTAATCACATTTGTTATTATGTTTTTCAGAATTAATTCCGCGTTTTCATTCTCATTTAGCTTGATGTTAAGTTATGGAATATAAGATTATTTCTGCGGGCTAGCAAATGTAATTTGCTAATTTCATTTTCCAGATCATCAATTTTTTTATCTTGCAATGTAACTCGTTGCTTTAGCTCATTATTTTCTTTAACTAAAGCATCCACCACATCCAATTTTTCATGAATTGGTTTCAGTTTTTCGTCTAAAATTTGCGATAAAACTTCAATTGTTAATGATGATGACATTTTTTTTACTTTGCCAGCTGGACTTTCCGACGATGAGCTTGAGAATGCTTCGCTACGTTCACGTTTTCTCTTCAAAGGTTCTTCAAAAACGTCGTTACTATCTTCGAACTCTGAATTGCTCATTTACTATAGTGCCTAACGTTATGCGATTTTAATTATCAATTGAATGCGTATAAATAATTAATTCAATCTACAGCTTTATACGATAATTAAATGATTATAATCTTAGATAGTAGTTGGTTTGTGTCTCTACTAAAAAGTTCAAAGTTACTTTTGTTTATATTTTAGTTTTATATTTTTACATGAAAATTAAATATTTAGCTGATATATAAATTTTGTAGCCAGTTGCACACCAGACAAATTCTCTTTCTTGTATCTATATAACAAAATTTATTTCCACGTACCTGATATTAGTCTTTTAGATTGATTTCTTTATCAAAATTTTAATTTTTTGTTTTTTTGACAAACACAATTTTACATAATAGAGTAAACAGTTTATAGTGACGTGTAATTTTCAGTTACTTTGTGTCTTAGTTCACCTTGCTGATTGACTCATATATGAAATAATTTATATTATGTTTATTCACTTTTTATAGTTTTCGATCTGCAAACCTTCAATTACTAGGGTACTTTGCAATGTTATACTTTCACTTTTCACTTTATTTTATTTTTCTATGCTCTTATAATATGAAATTTTAAATTATTTTCATCGCTTGTTTATTTACTCTTGTTTATAGCACATTTGACATTTTTTGACTGATATTCAAGTAACCTGTTCAATTATATACCGAAATAACCACTGGTTATATTCTACGCTTGAAACATGCAAGTAGTTTGGGTATAACGGAAATTTCTTGTGGGAAAGAAGATGAAACACTAGAAACAAGAACATATCCTACACGTAATACGATATACATATTATATAAAATATAAAATTTCAAATATTATACATCGTAAAAAAGAACTATACATATAAAATATTGGATAAATTAGCGAT
Source organism: Rhamphomyia laevipes (assembly GCA_963920725.1). Lineage (NCBI taxonomy): Eukaryota > Metazoa > Arthropoda > Insecta > Diptera > Empididae > Rhamphomyia > Rhamphomyia laevipes. Next base: position 119,234,841 of record OY987255.1, read on the forward strand.
ATAGATATGAATTTGAACGAATTTGACGTAGAAATATGGCAAAATCAATTATCTAATTCTAAACTAATTAGAAAAATGGATGAAGAATTTAGTTAACAATATTTGCATAAGGCGAAAACATCAAGCTATAGAAATTTCTATATAAATATAAATCATGAACTTGGCTAAAATAATCATTTCAATGATAGATATAAAACATCTGAAATTGCAGCAAATTTTAAAATTAGAGAAGAATTTATTATTATATTCAAATTATACACCGCATATAAATACGGAAACGTCAACATATAATTTGTGTAATTTGCACAAAGAGGAACATATTTTTCATTTCTTAACAGAATGTCCTATAAAAAAAATATATATTTTAAAACACTGCCTTTAAGTAAACTTTGCGTTGATTTAGGTATTATTCTAATTGCTCTTTATCCTAATGCCACGTGAATATTGCAGCCAGGCGATGTTTCAGCATTTAAACCTATGAAAAGTGGATTGAAAAATGTAGTTCTCAATTGGAGACGTCAAAATCCAACAGAATCTTTGACAAAAGAAAAATTTGCACCGTTATTAAAAATTATGATTGATAGTACTATTACTCGAAATACTATTAAAACGGTTTTAGGGCATTTGGAATTTTTCCTTGGAACCCTAGTGCACTTGATTATACAAAGTGCCTTGGAAAATCTAAAACAAAAGAACTAGAGCTACATCTTGAAATCCCTCAACTTACGGATCACTGTATCGTTTTACAATATTTAAAGAAATTGTTGGAGAAGAAAAATTGCAATTATTTGATAATATTCGAAAAACTAATCAAGATATGTCCGAATACTCAGAAGATTTTTCATTGCTATATTCATTGTTTCTTCGGTTCCAAAGTTTTGAAGAAGTATGCTCTAATACCATTCCAGAACCTTCATGTGAGGATGTTCCGGTTGCAAGTATACCATTATCAAACGTAGTAAATTTCGAAATAGATGAATATATTTATGAATCGTTGCCTTTAGAAAATATTGATGTTACATCATTAAATGCAGAAAACGCTGGTTTAAATATTGGAGATAATGTAAATTGTAGTCAGATCCAGAAAGAAAATATTGAAGATTACATGGCCTATGACTCTAGAGAGATAAGGTGTTAAAGCAATGAAGCAACGAACTTCGTTTGTAATAACATCTCCATTTAGAATTGAAGCTCAGAATAAAAAAAAAAAACTGAAGTATGAACAAGAAAAAGAAAACAGAAAAGTACAACGTTTTAAAATTAAGGAAGAAAAGGAAAAACAAAAGAAAACTAAAAGACTGTCTAAAAACACACGTGAATTAAAAAATAAGAAACTAGATATTAAAAAAGGCAAAAAAAAAAAACAATAAAAACCATACCGGTACCTGTTCATAAACCTGATCTATTAAAAAGAAAAAGTATTCCTCATACTGTTACTTCTAGAGCTTTGTTTTCATTTGAGAAAAAATCCAATGTAATATTAAAAAATACACCTAAGAAATTAACGTTTAATGCAGATGATGGCAAATCTAGTCAATGTTTTACGCCAATATCTGATGCAAAAAAAATAAATGTAATATCAAATTGTCAAATTGTTCCTAAAATTAGTGGTCATAGTGTTGTGAGAAATTTGTTCACATCCAATGAAAATGAAAAACAACCGAAATTATTTAATAATGTCTTAACAAGTGCAACTATGTGTTACAGTTGCACATTTAGTATAACGAATCAACCTGAAAGCTATGGTATTAAATGTCACACATGTATTAGAAATTATCACATAAAATGTATATTAAAATTAAAATTATTATATCTTCCTATTTTTAAATGTGAAAAGTGTGATAAACTTAATATTAACTAGATTTAAATGATTTAAATGAATCTACTTTAAATATTAATTTAAATGAATTAATGTTTTTGTTTATGAATTAAGGTTTATGTTTATGTATATTTTTGTATATATATTTTGTTTATGTACAATCTAATTATTAACTTAATTTAAATGAATCATCAGTGGCGGTTCGTGCTGAAAAATTCTGGGTGGGCTATTTTTTTTTTTGAAATTAAGAAAAGACATTGTGCAGGTTTCCACTTTACCATGAGGTACTACACTCAAAGCGTTAACTGGAATTTAGTGTCCAGTTTCCCCAACACAAAACAAAATCGATTGGCTGATGTGGTCTTAATTCTTTAATTTTAACCTTAACCTCTAATGATGAAGATTTAAATGGATGCTCCAATAAGTAATCTATTTCATTCATCATTAGAGCATATATTTAAAAATTCATATATTTAGCAAAAAATAATATGAGATTTATATACAATATATATAATATGAAAACTATATTTATATGTAATATGAAAATTATAAATAAATATAATACATACAGTGGTGTGAAAAAAAATAGGTGCATGCCGTTAAAATTCAAATATTAATCTCAAGCAAACAATGTAAATAACGGTTACATTTTTTATTTTTCAACTATTGTGTGGTATTCAATATATTATAAATGATTGCGGAATTTGTTATTAATTTTCAAAGTGATCAGTCGAATTTATCAGTTTTCAGTAAAAGTTACTGTTTTAAGTGAAAAAAAAATAGGCGCAATTCGAGATTATTCTAAAAATTTGGTAATTTAAGATAAAATTTCAAGCATTATACTTTGTTATTGAAAGGTAAATCACGAATCTCTACATTTATTAGAAATTCACAGAAACATTTTAGTTTTTAGGGTTTAAAAAATTTAAAATGGGCCGTACAGAGAATTGTAAACCAGATGAGCGTCGTATGATTTTAAAATTAAGAGCGGAAGGAAAAACATACAAGGAAATATCTGATATAATTAATTGTTCGCAAAATATGGTAACAAATGCGTTGAAGTGGCGGCCAAAAGTTGAAAATCGAGGACAGAAGAAGAAAATTACCAACAATATAGAACGTGACAATGTACGAATGACCAAACAAAAAACCATTTATCACCTCTACAGCAATAAAAAAGGAATTAAATTTAAATGTGTCAACTACTGCTATAAGAAAAATTCTTTTAAAAAATAAAGTTGCAGCTCGTAGTCCAAGAAAAGTACCATAATTGACCAAACGCCACATCCAAAATCGTTTAAAATTTGCTCGTGATAAACGAGATTGGAATGTGAGCAAATGGAGAAACGCTTTATGGTGAAATGAAAGTAAAATAAATTTATTTGGGTCTGATCGTGGTAAACAATACGTTAGAAGACCACAAAATAAAGAATTGTTGCCGCAATATACAATAAAAACTGTGAAACATGGATCTGGTGGAATTATGGTATGGGGGTGTTTTAGTTACAATGGTGTTGGTCCTATTTTTTAGATATATAAAATCAAAAACAAAATTAATAAACTTTAAAATTATGAAAAAACGGCCATTCGATCAAAAAAAATACATCCACAGAATATTGGATTATTTTTTTGACAGTTCGATAAAATCGAACTACATAATTGACTAAATTTTATCCAATCGAACTGCATAATGGACTACGTTCGATTTTATCGAAACGATTCGATAAAATCGAATCTAATCGAACTACATAATCGGCATGATTGTAATATAACAGTCAAAATATTAATTAAAAATTGATATCCATCATATCCAATGCATTGGACAGGAATCGTTGTATATGAGCAATATACCTGGTACATTCAACAACAGTAATTTTTCCTATATTTTCAATAATAATAGCTTCCAAATGTTGTGTACGATACATAGTTTGAGTCATATGAACTCTATCTTCACCTGCTAGGATATTTGGCAATTGGATGGCCAAATTCCATTTAATGCTATAAAATGGCTATACCGACCAAATCGCAGTAGTCGATGACAAATAAATTCATTTTCTTATAAAACTTCTTCGATCGAAATATGACAAGGCGCATTGTCAGTTATCAATATAATCTTTGATTGATACATAGCCTCAGCGTGACGAAGGCAATGTCGGACAAAATCTTTAACGTCTGGTTTTTTGAAAGCTCACCTTAGTATTTCATGGTAAATCATCCCCATATTTCCGATACATCCAATGACGTAAATGTTTGCAGATTGCTCCCTTGCTGCCTGCAGAAATATATGTAAACCGGTTTCCTTTCTTGGACCACCCGTTTTTCTATGCGTTGAGCATACCGCGCGGCATCGGGGACTGATTCGTGCATGCGGCGTTCCGCGACGGTGAGGCCGCGCTTCGCAGCGTTTCAAATCCGCGGGGCTGTGCTTCGCAGTGTTATGCAAAAAATACAATATTATTAAAACTTTTTAATTTCTATATTTTTAAGGTATTTGTTTTTGTATATATGAATGACTAATAAATCTCAAGAAGCATATATGCATTTATTTAAATTTATTGATGCTAATTTGTTCAAATTTCGTCCGACTAGCTTCATGAAGTATTTTGAACAGAGATTAAGGAGCGCATTACGCAATATTTTCCAATTAGTACCAATAAAGGGTTGCTAGTTCCATTACGCAGGAAAGTTTCAAAAATACCTTCTTTTTTGACTGAAATGCGTACTGGTAAAAACCATAATATGATAAAACGAATTTTCATGAAATTTATGATTTTACCATTATTAAAAGTAAATGATATAACGGAAGCATTTCATTTATTTAAAGTAGAATGTTCATTATTAAATATATTTAATAGATTTTTAATCTATTTTCCACAACAATGAATGAACAAGATATTATTATTATTATTATTATTTATAAATAAACGTATTGTTTCATGATTAATTCAATTTAACTGCGAAACACCAGCACAATTTTCTATGTATATAGGTAAAATTTCCGTACAACGAGTTCGTGGGAAGGATATAATAGCAGAATTAGCAAATTAATAGTAAAAAATAGCAACTTCTACAAATTTGCTAATGTTTTGTTGGAAGAGGATTATAAAAATTCTATAGATTTTGTTGCTGCTGTGGAAGGACAGTCACTGTACGAAGACCAAAAACAATTTTATAAAAGGCGTAACATGATCATCAAATGTTTATCAGATAAATTGGACAATAAAACAATAAATATTACGGAATTTTTAAATCAAATTATTCAACAAGTTTATTTTGATAAAAATTTATATTTTGATAATGATTTTGAAAGTTCAGCTGGTTATGTGGGTGATGATGATAATGAAGATGGGGAAGAAGAAGAAGAAGCAAATATACCAACAATAATTAATTCACAAATTTTGCTATGCGGTATATGTTGCCATAATCCACGGAATACGCTGTTGTTGCCATGTAAAGACTTTAAATTATGTGCGGAATGTTATACCACAATATGTAACAACGCAATTACAAGGAAATCTCCATTTTTTTGTCCTTTTTGTAAGCAAATTGTTGTTAATAGTGAAAAAATATATATATAGTAGTTTTATCTTGTGTAGAACATGAAAACAAACACTATGTTTTATTTATTTACTAATTCTGTTGGTCATTTTCTGCTTTGTAATTCCTTTTCCGGAAAACGCAAATAGCAACGGGCTTTATTTCTCACTTATGTGGGTTATAAGGCTCGTACATTATTTGTATAAAGGAATTTCTCACGTTTTTGTGGGCGATAATTCTCACTTGGGTAAAGGAATTTTTCACCCAAGTGAGAATTATCGCCCGAATGGATTTCGGGCGATAATGCTCACCCAAGTGCACCGTTTTTTTAATGTATGGCATTTTCTATTTATAAGGACACAATTATATACATAGTACGTATGAAATTTAAAAAAGACAGTGATATTTATATTTTCCACGGTTTATTTATTTATACTTGAAATTACGAATTCCCAATTTGAAGTTGTTTGTTCCCAATTTGAAACTGCGTATTCCCAATTTGAAATTTGAAGTTGAAAAGGTATAAAAATGTGTGAAAATTATAATTTATGTGTAAGGAAAAAGCGGAGTATTGTTCCAAACTGTGCATCACATATAAATATTGAAAACAAGGTTTCTATGCACAGGTATGTTAATTAGTTTATTATTTCCCTGAATTTTACCTAATAAATAATAAAATTAGCTGAATAACTGTACAAAAATACTAAATACTAAAACTATTTATTTTATTGATAATTTTACATTTTTCTTAAATGCGAGACAGATAGTTAGATCAGATTACCCCTCCGGGATCTCTGCCTTAACGTGGCGGAGGGGTTTGCGCGCATCGATGAATCCTAGGGCGCGTGTCGGCGGTAGCTTGCTACCGGTAGGTCCAACCATGCCGAATTGGCCTAGGAGGAGTTGCCAGACTAAAGAGATTCAAAAACACTCAAGCCAAGGTGCAAGCATCGTGCTGATGGCTGCATGGTACCAGGTGTATAAAAGTGGTATCGCAAGCGATCTCCGTAGGGTACCAGGCGACCCCCTACGGTAACCAGCCTTACTTCCGCAAGGGAGCTCTGCGGTTGCTGACCCTTCTTTCTCGCCATACTCGTGGGTTCAAAAATGAGCAACAATTCCAATAAATATAAAAAGAAAAAATCCGTTGAGGAAAATTCCTCACCATGTTTAATGTCGTCCTTCCTGTCCGTACCCTCTACCTCTACCCCATCCAAACTATTATCCGCTGAAGAGAAATCTTCACTGTTTTTAAAACCGTCTTCCTTATCTGTATCCCCTACCTTATCCGAAAATCCTTCGTCACCCTCACACTCAGTTGAGACCATAAGCTCTCAACTGGATATTGACCGGATCAACATTGATTCGGACGATTTTGAGGAGGACCAACTACTAGAAGAAGCTGACGATCTCAACGTTACGGTGGTTTCAGCGATGTCAAAGGCTGTGGAATCTATTTCTACATCCTCGGAGAACATTGTTGCAACCATTCGAAACGAGAATGAGGTTCGCAGTGGTGTGACTGCTAAAACTACTTCGATAGATGGTGCGTTAGTAAATAATGCACCGTTTAAAGAAGTGGTTAGCAAGCGCACCAAGGCGGAACGAATTCGAAATAATCGAAAGCTGTCTAGAAGAGCAATTAAGTCTTTTGGATCCAAGAATCCGACAGACTTGAAACCTGAAGAAAAGAAGAGGCTCGAGTGGGCAAGGACTTTTCTAGCTGAACATCCCCCCGCCGGACAAAGTTCTGCCGAGGTGACTCAGAAAAAGAGAATTCGGTCACTAGACGAAGAGAAAAATGAACCGAAAAGACCACGAAATTTGTCCAGAGCACCAATAGTTGCCCTAGACAAGTTACATGTGGCAGTTAGAGATCTGAGTGTCCCAGATCACAAGATCTCGCCGGAACGCTGGTTGTTGGTGGAAGCTGCAATAACTGACCATCTCATTGCAGACCCAACAAGCTTCACGGAAGTAGATTCATTTACTATCCTTGCAAGAGGCTGGTACAAAGGGGTGCGGACCATGGTCTGCAAGAATGAATCTACACTCAAGAGGCTCGAGTGTTATACCTCCCAGATAGGTGAATTGTGGGCAGGAGCTCGGTTTGACGTGGTGCCACGCTCTACGCTTGTCAAACCACAGACCTGGGTTTTTATACCGGACCCTGTCTACGAGGACCATAAGATCCTCGAATTGCTGAGAAAGCAAAATTCAGGAGTTCCGATGGCTGGACTTACTATAGAAAGGAAAGATCTACCGGTAAAAGGAGGGCAACGCTTCCTTTTATCGTGGGACCGAGAGGCGATTCCATCCCTCAAAGAAAGAATGTTTAAGCTATTTCTAGGTTGTGGCTTCATCACTGTGAAGATGCCACAAATAGAAATAGTAGAAGATATTATAGAGAAGAAATGATGAAGGTTATTCAAATTAATCTTCATCATTGCAAGGCTGCATCAGCCAACCTGCTGCGTGTACTGGTGGACAAGCAGATAGATGTAGCCCTGCTACAAGAACCATGGATCAACAACAACAAGATCCAGGGTTTAAAAACATCAGAATACAGGTTGTTTTATTCAGACATAGGTAAGATTAGAACTTGTATTTTAGCTAAAAAGAATATTAATATGTTTCTATTGAGTAATTTCAGCAATGGAGACCAGACAACGATAAGATGCGAGGGGACTGACGGTAACAATCTTATCTTCACGTCTGCATACTTCGCATCGGACTCTGATGAACCACCACCTCCAATCGGGTTCATAAACCTGATTAGGATGGCTAAAGATGCTAAACTGGATATAATTGTAGGGTGCGATGCTAATGCTCATCACTCACAATGGGCCAGCACAGATACAAATGCAAGGGGTGAGTCTTTATTTGGATTTCTATGCACTACTAACCTACTAATATGTAACAAAGGTGTCGAACCTACTTTTGTCATTAGAAGTAGGAGAGAAGTCTTAGATATTACTCTAATATCAGACTCGGCCAAATTTAAGGTAGAAAATTGGTTAGTCTCGGATCTAGAATCTTTTTCTGACCATAGAATAATCCTCTTTGATGTAAACTTAAGCTTACATCAAGGAACCCTTTTTAAGAACATTAAAAGAACCAACTGGAATAACTTTGTCAAAATAGTTGGCGATGAAATTAAGACCCCTGTTAGAGGCGAATTAAGTCACGCGTCAGATATTGACGAGGAAGTTGAAGGTTTAACGAAAATATTTACGAAAGCGTACGAATCGTCCTGCCCTGTCTCAAATAAATCCGCGAAGGTTGGACCAAAGTGGTGGTCCAAAGACCTCGAGACCCTAAGAACGAAGGCAAGACGGCTTTTTAAAAAAGCGAAACGAACTAATACAGAAACAGACTGGGACGAATATCGTCTCAGTCAAAAACAATTTAAATCATCGCTTGGCCACGCTAAACGAAGCTCATGGAGACGTCTCTGTGAGGATATTGAAAATACGAACGAAGCTTCTAGGTTGCGGAAAATCTTAGCGAAGGACCCTGAAGTGCCAGGTTATCTTCAAAAAGATGACGGAACTTGGACGGAAAGCAGTCAAGAAAGTCTTGATTTGCTGATAGAGACTCATTTTCCAGGGAGTATCACGCAAACTAGGAACGATAACCCACAAGCGACTACTCTGAACTTGGAAAATGATTTTCCTTCACAGATCGTGACTTTGGAAAAAGTAAAGCACGCTATTATGTCGTTCTCCCCCTATAAGTCACCGGGGCCTGATGGTGTGGTGCCAATCATGCTACAAAAGACCATGCCACTAATTGGTCCTTCTCTAGTGAGGATCTTTAAAAGTTGCTTAATTTTGGGACATATTCCGAAATTGTGGCAAGAAGTTAGAGTTACCTTTATTCCTAAGGCAGGTAAGCCAAGTCATACCACGCCTAAGGACTACAGACCCATTAGTCTTTCATCGTTTTTGCTGAAAACAATGGAACGACTAATAGATTACCATCTTAGAACAGTTCTAGAAAAGAAAAATCTTTCGAGTGCTCAGCACGCTTATGTTAAAGGAAAATCGGTGGAAACGGCCTTACACGAGGTAGTTTCCACTGTGGAACAATCTCTCCTACTTAAAGAATACACCTTGGCAGCGTTCCTTGATATTGAGGGTGCCTTCAATAATGTGAGGATGGATGCAATCGAGAACTCTCTTTCAAGAATGGATATTAATCCATTCGTGACAAGATGGATTGCATCAATGCTTCGGTCGAGAACTGTTAATTCGTCCTTGGGAACAGGGAAGATAAAAATAACTACCACCAGAGGCACTCCTCAGGGTGGGGTTTTATCCCCACTTCTTTGGCTTCTGGTTGTTGACGAAATTCTGCAGGCGCTGCCGGGCTTAGGCGTAAAGGTAGTTGCATACGCGGACGATATAGCAATTTTTGTGTGTGGAAAATTTCTAGATACATTAAGCGACATCTTAGAGTCTGGACTAAAGGCTCTAGGAAAATGGACCAAGAAATGTGGATTAAACATTAATCCACAAAAGACAGAACTTGTGCTTTTCACAAAGAAAAGGGCGAAACTGTTTATGCATCCATGCCTAAATGGTGTATCTCTTCCCTTGTCGGCAGGTGCCAAATATCTGGGACTGTTTCTAGATCCCAAGTTGAACTGGAAACATACTATCGCGGACAGAGCAAAGAAGGCCTCTAATGCTTACTTCGCGTGTAAGAAAATGATAGGGAAAACGTGGGGACTCACTCCAAGAATTGTCCACTGGATGTATACGTCCGTAATAAGACCTGTTCTTACTTATGGTTCGTTAGTATGGTGGCATGCCCTGGAAATTAAGTCGAATCTCGCGCATATGACGAAAATGCAAAGAATGGTCTGTATCGGAATCACTGGAGCCATCAGAACTACGGCCACTAGAGCTCTAGAAATGATACTCCATATACTTCCGATAGAATTGTATGTTAAATCCATGGCAATTAAAAGTGCCCTCAGACTTAGAGAGTCTGGGCAATGGAAATTATCTAGGAAAGGACACGGTAGGATACTAGTCGACACCATGGCGTTGACGCTACCCAACCTTACTGATTATGTAACTCCAGCTTTCAATTTTGACCTGTCCTATAAGATAGCAATACCTCGGAGAGAACAGTGGGACTGCAATAGTGTCACGACAAGCTCCGAGGTGGCTGTTTATACGGATGGGTCGAAAATGGAAGCAGGAACGGGAGCGGGTGTATACTCGCTTGACCTAGATCTCGGTGAATCATACCGGTTACCCGATAATTCGAGTATTTTTCAGGCTGAGATCTTAGCTATTCTGAAAGCGGCGCAAAAGCTGCTTGATAGGAACCTGAACGCCCACAGAATATCTATATATGTGGATAGCCAAGCTGCTATCAAAGCAGTTGGATCCTATTTAACGAAATCTAGACTGGTGCGACAGTGCCAAGGGTTGCTCAATCAATTGGCACAAAGGCATCGGGTGAGAATATGCTGGGTTCCAGGACACCACGGCATTGAGGGAAATGAGAATGCTGATTCACTTGCTCGGAAAGGCGTTGAAATATCTCTCGAGCATATTTCCACGCAAGTTAGCTGTCCAATTGAATCTGCAAAATTATCTATCGATTTGGCGGCGTACAATATTGTCAACGATACTTGGGACCAATATCCTCAGTGTCGTCAAACCAAACTATGCTGGCCGCGCCTATCCAAGAAGAAATCCGAGATCGTTCTATCCACAGATAGAAATATCTGTAGGAAACTGATTGGTCTCCTTACTGGTCACTGTTGGATCGGTAAACACGGTACTCACCTTGGAATCCCCATGGACAGCTTATGCCGCTGTGGGGATGAAACTATAGAACCCACACTGGAACATCTAGTGTGTGATTGTGAAAGACTTGCGCGCGTCAGATACCAATGCTTCGGACGTGACGTACTGCGCGGTTGGATGTCTCTTTCAACACTATCTTTATGGAGAACTATTCTCTTCATAAAGGTAAGTAGAATTTTTGATAGGATTGGTGCTTAGCTTTTGAACCTTGCATAGGGACCACAATGGATCCATCGAGATCTCTCGTGATGCGTGTTGAACTTATATCTTCACGCACCCTTCTTAACCTAACCTAACCTAGATCAGATTAAATTTTGTATGACAGGTTCGGCTTTTATTCAAAGAGTTATTTTTAAATAACTATTAAGTTTAATTAATTTATTTGTTTGTTTTTTATAAATATTTCCGTAAATATTTTGTGATAAAGTAATTTTAGAGAGCCGCTATAAGTGAAATGCAAAGAAAAAAGAATGTTCGCCAAAAAAATTTATGATTAATAAAATTTTAACTTCATCGCCTCATCTTCCATTGGGACAATTGTAGCAACTCCTAATACAGCGAAGAGACTTAAAGAAAAATATCAAAATAAAAGGGAGTCAAATACGAAAATTATATAGAGATAGAGATAAAGTAAAGCATTTGAGATTAGTACAGCAACGAAATAGGCGTCATAAGACAAAAATAGAGAGTTTACAGAAATTAAAAATGACAAAATGTAATAAGTTTACAAGTTTACAGAAATTAGAAGAAAAAAATGTAATATCTTCAGATATAAGTAAATTACTGGGCTCAAGCTTTTCAATAAGGAAAGAACTTTTTGAACCTTATAGTATGAAGTCTAATAAACAAAGTATACCGAAACAATATTCAGCCACGCTTCGTTCATTTGCCTTAACGATAATTTTTTTTCGCCAAAAGCGTATCAATATGTTCCAGAAGTATTTATTTCAAGTTTGCCGCACCCAAAAACAATTTCCAAATGGTATATATGTCGATAGATAGATCACCTGGATTTACAAATGAAGCTTTTCAAGCATTGAAAAATGCTTCCAATACTTTATAATTTATATGAAAGTAAAAGAATTTATTGTGTTCGCTAGTTATTGATGAAATAGCTATAAGAAGACATGTGGAATGGGATGGAAAAATCGATCATGGCTATATTAATTTGGGCAATAATATGTTTGCAGACACTACTGAAGTAGCTAAAGAAGCTCTGGTATTTATGGTAGTTGCGGTTAATGCATCATGGAAGTTGCCAGTGGCATATTTTTTAAAAATTCATTAACTTTCGATGGTGCATCCTCAAATATTGCGATGTGTAAATCACTTGGATGTAATTTAGAAATTACAATGAACCTACATTTTTTACAGTTAATAATAACAAAATAAGAATATTTTTTGATCCATGTCATATGATAAAATTAATAAGAAATGCATTAGGTGACAAAAAAATTCTTCGTCGAGATAATGGCGATATTATCAAATGGACATACCTTGAACACATTCATAAACTGCAAGAAGATGAAAGAATGCATTTAGGAAACAAAATCAGGATTCGACATTTAAATTATCATAAGCAAAAAAAGAAAGTTACGCTCGCAGCGCAAGTCTTTAGTGAATGGATCGGTGGCTTATTCATTACAGTTTTGCCTGCATGAACTGAATCTACCACAATTTGAAGGTTGCGAAGCGACTATTATATTCTTCAGACACATGAATAAATGTTTTGATATTTTAAATAGCCGTAAAATATCTTCATTTAATTTCAAGAAAGCTATGATGTGTGAACAAAATTATCAAACAATGTACATACATATATTTACAATTGAAAAAAAATTGGTATTAATAGATTTTTTAGATATTTCAGATTTTATTAACGAATATACGGCACATTCGCTCAATTAATTTTGAAAATCGCAGAACTGGATTTGAAGGTCTTACAATTGATTTAAGAAATATTTGTGAAATATAAGGAATATATTTCGACAGGATTCTTAAAGTTTTTTCCAACATACAAGGTATCACAAGACCATATTGAGCTTTTCTTCAGCTCCATTCGATCACGACTTGGTAGCAATGACAATACACTGCTAGGCAAATTAAAGCAGCATATATAAAATTAATAGTACGTTCAGATATTAGAGAGAATGGTATTTGTAATTGCGTACCACAAGACCATATTTTTATATTATCATGCAGTTCAGCTTTTGCTCAAATTAATCATTCAACTAAAAACAATTTTAACTTGCTTTTCACAAATTCAAATGATGATGAAAATGTAGAAGATTTTCAAGCATTATCAAAATGTGCCGAACATATAATCACTTATATTGCAGGTCTCGTAGCGTTTAATTTAAAAAAAAATATTTAAATGTTCAATATGTATTTCTGCGCTTTCAGCTGAGGAAAAAGATTGTAATTATAACTTTGAACAAACTCTAATTTTATGAAAATTTATATACGGGTTCGGCTAGACCGCATAACACATTTTTTTATGGGCTTGTTTTGAGACAAAGAATATAACACTATATTTGAAAATATTAAGGTGAACTATAAAGAAGTAATTTGGGTTTTATCACTTTTGAAATATTACATTATTTATTAATACATATTAGCATATAAAATGTTGAATGAATGAAATGCATGAAGTTTATTCAATATATTAAATATTTCTTTGATACATGAATAAGATATTCATATTCATTAGAGCTGTCAAAATTATGAATATTTCTTTAAAATTTCAATAACTTAGTAACTTAGTGGAATAGATATAGAATTCTGTAGAGTGTAGAATGTAGATAACAGAAGTACGTAAAATAAAAATATTTCTTTTTCATAAATTTTATTCAGTCATTAACGACATTCAGAAAATTTAGGAGTTTAAATATTAAATTGCATTATTAAATATATGAATAGATTCTATTAATTTGATGTGAAATAGAATTAGATTACTAATCAATAATTCAGCTTTAAAATAAGTACCATAATAATAAAAAATTATGTACATAGTTGCGATTTTAGAACTTCGAAAAATGTTAACGGTTTAGAAGATAATCTTACTGCCAATAAATATTAAAAGCCATTAGCTTAATGCAAATAAAAGATTGGTCACAAAGAAACTTATCATTTGGAATCCATATAAAAATAGTATGTTCAATTTGTCACGAAACTTCTGTCTTTAAAGAAGACAATGATAGATATGATGGTTTATAGCGTAATTGGAGGTTGTAGGCAAGTTCGAAGGCACATACTGTATATTGAAAAGTGAAATTTTCATAATATGAAGTTGATGATTTTTTTATATATTGTTATATACATTTTTTTCTTATTTCCTTCCACCAAATATATAAAATAATATTTCCAACGTTTATATTCTTATTTTATATTCATTAATGACTTTTACAATAGTTGACATCCGTAGGACTGAAACATAACCACGAAAAAAATATATGTTTTATGTATATTCATTTTTATGTTATCAATTTTTATGTTATCATATTATAAGAATGTTTGTTACTTGCTATGGAACTATATTCCCTTATATATATTTTTACCCCTATAATCTTCCTAACTTCCTTATATGTTTGTATCTTAAAGTATTTTGTTTTTATATCAGATCATTATCTTGCGATACTTTATTAAAATATAATTATTATTAAATAATTTTTTGTTATAGGTAGTAGTTATTTTATATTTTCTAATCGTAGACGCGGGTTTATATTGAATTGTATACAATAAGGATAATAAACATTAAAACTTAAGATATATAGAAATAACCCTGCTTACAATTCATTGATGTAGCTTAGACTGTGACTTCCTATAAGTCGAGAAAACTTGATTAAGTAAAATTAAAGCAACACAATTTTCTTAGCACTAGAGAAATAAATATTTTTTGGCCAGAAGAAAACGTAGTTAAAAAGAATATACCAACTGCGGATATCCTGAAAGCAAATTGGAAAATTTAGAAAAAAAATACTTGAAAACTTACAACTGTATTATACAAAGTACAAAGTATGGTTATTCTGAAATAAGGAAATATAAAATTCAAGAGAACACGAAACGAACACATATCAAATTGAATTTACTGAGCAAGAAATAAATAATTTCATTACATATCCGAAAGTTTTTTTTTATTCCATATTAACTCTGACAAAATAATGTAAAAAAACAATATTCAAAGTGACGATAACTAAAGATCACAAGTTGTTTTTTTATTATATCTATAAAACTAAGTGGTATAAGCTTTTGCATTTAGATTTTGCTGAAGATTAATTTTATGATATTCACACTTAATAGATTTTTTGTTGGCACCCACAACACTATATCCTTTTTTTATACATAATGTTATATCTTCTTTATCTGCTTATGTCATTTGGAATAGTTATGTCATGTGGTATAATTTTATTTTTTGCGAAATAGTTTTTTTTTTTATACATTTTAGTTTACGATTTGTTATTATACACTGTTTATAGGAAAACACAATAAAATAAATTGTGCACTGCAATTCCCTTGCATAAAATTAATGAAAAAAGTTTCGTATTCTTATTATCAGTCTATAGAAGTAAAATGGTTTCTTATATTTGACTAATAAAGACAGTAATTTCAATTTGGTAGGTACTTTTAATTTTAAATTTCCATTACTCTTTTGGTATGACAATAAAATAATTGTACTTATTAGTTAATAAAGTTGACTTGTTGACACCTTGAAAACTAACCCACTGTACACCAAATATCAAACTGATGATTCCCTATAGCTTTAAGTCGTACTTTGCTTCTATAAATATACTCTTGAACATTTATAATATAGTAACAATTTATTGACAGCTATAATAACTTTTAGTGACTTCTTAAAGTATTTTTGACAGTGTATGTTTGTATTTTTGAAATATCCTTACTATATGCAAGGATATTTCTGAATTCTCAAAAAAAAAAAAAATCTTAGATAAAATATTTATCATTTCTGTCTATTAGAATATTACAGGCCACGACAATACATATCAAACTAATTTAATTTGTTTGCATTCATTCCATAAAACCTTTTTTTGTGGTCAATATAATGGCCACAAAAATATTTCATACATATACTATATTGAGAAATTGGTATTTATTGCAGTTGTTGATATTTGAACAAAATGATAAATCAATACACAACACAAATTGTGCACACCATTACCATCAAAAATCCAACTGCTTTTGAAAAACGTGACAACATAATATAAAACTTTGAGATTTTTGAAATAACCACAAAAAATTTTATATCATCACACATTAAAAATGTATCGTCCTTTTTTTGAAGTGTTTGGCCGGAATATATTTATGAAAATTGGTTTTTGCGAAATATTTCGAGAGGATCCATTTTAATAGAATTTAAATATATGTATGTATAATTGAGAAATTTCATCAGTTTTCTATATATTTAACTAATACGTTTTTAATGCGTAGTAAAAAAACAATTTAATAGATATTTATATTTTTGTTATATAAATAAAAAATACTGATAACTTATAAATAGGCGTATAATTTAAGTAATGCTGATAGAAGTGGGTTTGGCAATTATTATTTTATTAAAATATTATATATTTTTTTAAGGATGAGCTAAATTAATATAATTTCAAAATATTGTGATTTTTTTTGTGTTATTCTTTGATGGTTAGACGTTAGAAACATTTTGATAAAATTCTGAATATTGGTTGGTAAAATTTTCAATTGAAAAATAATAAAATACTGTTAAATACACCGCAAAGCAACAAACTACATGTCAATGTCAGAGTATAATTAGCAAATTTCATTGCATTGCTCATAACGTCATAACAGTGGAGTAAGTAACACATTACTAGGAAAATTGTATATTAATATATATGTATTTTAATTTTAATAGAGTTTACGTAACGGTAGCGTAGTAGTGGAGTCCTATCTTATATTGTGATGCATTTAAGTTGTGAGTTCAATTATTGACTGAAGTTAATATTTTGTCTTATGATTTCGCTCTAAATTGATTCAGCTTTGAAAGAGTTCAGTAATAAAATTAATAATATGTAATTGTGATTTGAAAACTGTACGGAAAATACTAAGGGTTGAATCTGAAACTATTTTTTGACAATAAATGTATCACTATTAGAAAGAAACCATTAGCTTTGTGGCAAGATAAGAACTTACGCAATTTAAATAAAATTATATTATATCCAAATAGAAATTAAAAAATGTCGAGACAACTCTGTAGTTGATGTTCTATGCTACCAAATAAATAAATAACAAAATTACAAAATAAAATTTAAGAAATATTCGGGAGTTTAAATTAAATTAATTTGGCATAGTCGTTAAAAGAAAATCTACTTCAAAATTCAAGTATAATAGAATATTATGTAAATCGGCCAATTAATTTCCTTTATTTAGGAAGTATAGTAATTGAATCCCAAATTCCAAAAACTTGAACGAGATATACTAAATGGAAAAATATTTTCGGAATATTGGAATTTTAACTTGTGCATTATCGCCCGAAATCTCACTCATGTGGAATTATCGCCCACAAAAAGGTGAGAATTATCGCTCGAAATCCATTCGGGCGATAATTCTCACCCACAAAAAGGTGAAAATTTGGCCCAAATTTTATTCGGGCGATAATACTCACTTAAGTGGTCCCTGAAGCCCATAAATGCAAATTAAATTAGAAAACTAATATTCTATTGCAGTTGTTACTAATAATAACAATGAAAACAAGTTTATTTACAGTAATATTATGATTATTATGCATTAAAATTTATTAATAAATTGAATAATGTTATTCAAATTAATATTCTATTGCAGTTAATAGTAATACGAATTTCAGCTAATTAAGTTGTGTGTTATAGACTGTTTTTATTATTGATTAATTATGAATTCAAATAATGGTATTAATGGTTGTGTTAATAGTGATGGTGATAATGGTGGTGATAATAACAATGAAGTATTATTTAGATATGTGCCAGGTGCTAGAAAAGATAGCCAATTAATTTATTTAATTGGTGAAAAACAATTATATAAAAAAAAGTAATTATAAAGCAACTGTGCGGTATTGTTGCTATATTTAAGTGCTACTAATTGTAAAGCTAGCATAATTATGGACATTGCAAGTAATAAAATTATATTTATGTAAATTTATATGAATTAAGTTTTATTTAACTTATATCTACGATTTATTATAATATTTTTCACATACTTTAACATCATAGTCAAACCAAATTTAAAGAGAAAAACTACCAGCAAAGAGATATTCGATGAGAAAATATTGGAGTTTCCACAAGCTGCGAGAATGGTTACTTATAACAGAATGAAAAGGACGATAAATCAAATTAAAATCAACAAATTTTAAACCAACCCAGAGGATGTAGTGGCAGCATTCGCAAATATAAATATATTAAAACAATATGGAAGATCACTTTTTTGTAATAATGCCGGCAATGATGATGATGATAGTAATGAAGAAGCTGCAATATTTTATAAAAATACAGTACTAGAACAAAATTTATTTTAGCTACACAATATTCATGTCATCAGCAATTGCAGATACATTGGTTGAATAATATAATACCAACATCAACTCCTAGGATTCTTATAATATATATGTGTCTTATGCCGATCTGCCGAACATGTAAGTTTTAAAAATTAAAATTAGAAAAACATTTAATAAATCGTACCACGCCGAGTTGTGCATACAGCGCGGCGTCCGGAACCGGTAATGTCCGTACAACCAGTTCGTTGGAAGGATATAATAGCAGAGTTAGCAAATTAATTGTAAAAAATGGCAACTTCTACAAATTTGGTAATGTTTTGTTGGAAGAGGACTATAAAAATTCTATAGATTTTTTTGCTGCTGTGGAAGGACAGTTATTGTACGAAGGCCAAAAATAATAAAAGGCGTAACATGATAATAAAATGTTTATCAGATAAATTGAGCAGTAAAACAATAAACATTTCAGAAGTTTTAAATCAAATAATTCAACAAATTTATTATGATAAAAATTCGTATTTTGACAATCATTTTGAAAGTTCAGCTGGTTATGTAGTTGATGATGATGATGATGAAGAAGGGGAAGAAATAGAAGCAAATATACTGCTAAAAGGCCCAGATACTTTAAGCTAAAGGTTTGAAAGCCAATTTTTTTGTATTTATCCTACAATCATTGTTACTTTATTATCTGCCCACCATAATAAATTAGTTTTAAGACCAAAAGCTCTATCAATAACTAGCACGTTAGGTTATAAGTTTGTGTTCCTGGTAAAATTTTATCTTTCGGATCATTTAAAAATGGTCCATATATAAATTTTTGTGATATAGTTTAACTACTTTTTATCTGATTTTGGGAAAACAAACACTTGTCTGTTTGTGATTACATATTAGATCATCGACTGATTAAATGAAATGCCAGATTTCACCACCCTTAGAAAAATAGTGTTAATTTAAATATTTCAAAGACTTACAATACTGGGATTATAGGTTGATCCGACAATTTTATATTTAAATTTTTTATTACGCTTCAAAATTTTAATAATTTAATTTTTATGTATTGTTTAAGTATTATCTGCACCTTTCTTCACATGCTTTTTTTAAAGAATCTTTTACAAGATTTAAAAATATTATTTATTTCAGTTCGGATTGTCATTCCGCTTTAACACTTCACAATTTGTAAGAATTTCTGTCATCACACAAGTTTGCTTCTTATATATTAACATCAGAAAATATGTAAAGTGACATTATAGAAAATATATCTAATGTTTGTTCTCTTATATTTATATACATACACATGTATATGATTCAGCTAAAACATTTTTCAAAGACATTGGTTGATGTTTTGAATGTTCCTGAAAGGAAATCAAATATTTTTTGCTATACATATTAGTAAAAAAAAATGTCAAAAGAAAATCTTTTGTGTTTTAAAAAGGTAGTTTTACAAAATCACTTTTCGAAGACAACGTATTTTTTAAGAATTTATATGTTAAGAAAAAGTAACTTAAATAATTTAAGATTTAGATTTTTGTTGAAATTTTTTTTAAAAAAAAAATTAAGGAAAGAATGACAATTGTGTCTTGAGTGAATTCTACTGGTAGACATAAAATGCCCTTGATGGTTATATTATCAGGATCAATTTTGTTTAATTATAAAAAACATTTAGTATAGTGTTATTAGCTTCCTGTGATGCAAAATATAATGTTTACTGACATATCTGTAGGTGCATATGGTATTTAAAGAGATGGTGGTAAGTAAATAAATTTAAATATTGGTTAATTTTTTAATATAATTTTTTAATTGAAGGTATTTTAGAGGAATCAACTTTTGGTAACCGTTTTTGAACATTCCAAATCCAAAATTTTTACCTTGTTGTTTCCACATTATTTTGGTGGAGACGCTGCTTTTCCATTAAAAAATAATCTTTTGCGGCCATATCCGGGTATTTATATTTAAATTTACATGTGTATATTAACATACATATTTAACTAATTTATTTTAATTTTGTAGATAAACTTCTAGGTATTGAAAAAGAAATATTTAATTATCAATTATCCAGAGCTAGAAGGATAATAGAAAATAGTTTTGGAATTTTAGTGGCTGGGTGGAGAATTTTAAAACAAACATTACATTTACTACCACAAAATGCTGAGAAAGTTGTACTTGCCACTGTTTCATTAAATAATTTTGTGAAGCTAAATAAATGATCAAAGAAAATATTGTCCAGCATCATATGTAGATTGGGAAGACAGTGATCATCTTCTTCATCTGGGACAGTGGTTGCAGGATTCAGAACCACTAACTAATGTAAGAATTGGTCCACGTGGTCTGCGGTTTTGGTAAGAGATGTTTTAAAAAATTATTTTATAAATGAATAAAATTACATTTTTTTTTATATATATTTTTATATTAAATTAATATATTTAAGGTAGTGTTCCGTTTCAATACAATTAATGTTTTATTTTATTTTTTTCAACTTATATTGGTTTTAATTATAACATTAATTATTTTCAACTTATTAATTATAATTTGTAACAATACAAATTTACTATTTAAAAACAATAAAGTACAAGCAATGGCCAGTATTAGTTCGGACACTTTTAATTTTTTAGGATCAGTCATATTAATAAATTTATAAAATATGTTTCTTAAATAATTTTATAAGACTATTTAAGATTTTTGAAAATTTTTATTTATTTCCTACAAATGTTAAAAAAAAAATTCTTGAAAAACTTAATAATTTCAAAAGTTTTAAAACAAAACAAATTATACAATTTTTTTAATACCAAAATTTTTGCAATTATTAATTCGGACACTAATGTTAACTGCATAGTAGACCCGTAATGCCGTAATTTTCTCTCTAAACAAAAGAATTACGGTTATCTGTTCAAGAGATTATTTAAAGTTTATATAAATGTCATTTTGCATTTAATATATTAAATATCAATGTGCAATGGTACGTCTACGTGGCAAGCCGGTTAGTGATTCAGCTATAAAAATAATTATTAAATTTAGTAAAATCTGTAAATCAGTTCGAAATATAAAAAAAATACTTTCAAGAAAAACATAGAAGCTAGCATAAAAAAGTGCGACATAATTACAAAAATGTTATACCCATTTTCAAAGTGTATGGTTGTATGGCTCGCCTGTTTGGGGGTAATGTGCAAATTCTCATATAAAATCCCTCCAAATAAAACAAAATAAGATCTTCAAAATGATGTTCATTCTACAAATGAGGTTCACGCCAAAGCAAACACTTTAAAAATAGTTGACAGAATTATACTACTTAATGAAAAATTCTTTAGAAATTGTATATGTTCACTTAAGCCTCAAATAGATTCAACAAAAAGTGAGAAAAAGTAAAAAAATTAAAAATGTTGTTTATATGACAACTCCCCCAGGAAGAATAATTATGAACTAAATAAAAGCTCTTTTTGTTGTAAAAAGCTATTAATATTTTTTTGACATTTGATTTTATACTTGACAGTATATTTATAAATAATATAATATTTTTATTTGGCACAAAAATTTGTTTTTCGAATACATCATTTGGTGAGACCGGATCTGGAATTGAGATTTCTTCAGATATAGTTAAATCTTGTGATTCTGATAGTCTTGATTGTGGTCGCGGATCAATGGTAACAGTTTCTCGTGGCCTCATGACTTTCTCTAAAAATTGCATTTTTGGCATTAAATACCATTCGCGGGTATTAGAAGCAGCACTACCAGAGCGATTTGTTGTTTCCGCTTTCTTTTTTTCTCTTCTATATTTTTCCTTCAGGGAAATAAATCGCTTTTCCACGTCATATGGGGTGCTGCCTCTAAAATAAGTTGAAATATTCATAAATATTCTCTGTTTTGTTACAGCATCTCTATATTCTGATCTTGTTGTGTCCCATAGAGCAGAATTTTCTTGAACCATCGCGATCAAATTTTCGTCGTCACTATCTTTATTATAAAAAAACATTATTATTTTTTTTATTTTAAAAAAACTTGTACATACCTTTCCAGCTAAATTCTACCGGTATAATATTATTGGTCAATTCCAAGTCAGTATCCATTATTTTTTATTAATTTTATTTACACTTATAAAAATTGTTTATTCAATTAAATTTAATATACAAATAGTTTATTGTTTATTTATTTATTTTTTATTTTTATATTATACAAAAGTCTATACTGGATAACACGATAACTATACACAACACATAAAATATAAATAGTTTATTGTTTATTTATATTTTATGAAATGTCAACAGACCATCAAATAAACTGTTTTCTGAATATTACATTTTTATGAAGCTTTTATTCTGAACGCGTCCTTTTTATGACAATTTTTTCATCCGCCTAGCGGAAAAACTATGCAAATGTTTATATGTGTTAGTATTTTAGAGCTTCCACTTTTTGAAAGCTTGAATGTTTTGAGCTTTTTCCGTTTTCACTTTATGAAAAATGAAAGGGATTGATATAAATTTTAATGGAATGAAAAGCAACAAAATATAATTTTCAAAAAGTGGCACTTTTTGTTACTTTTTGCTGAATGTATTTGAGGCTTTAATCCTCTAATAATAACAGATCTGTTAAAATTAAATTTATTCTGTTGATTTATTTTTTACTTTAGCATAAGTTAGGTTTGTATATTAATTAAGTATAGTAAAATCAAGTTTTTAAATAAGGTTTTAACTGGTTTTCCTTATAAAAAAAATATAAAATAATAAATATATATATAATAAATTATATAATATGTTATTCTGTTGAAATTATTAGGACTAACTAGTTGTAAAGGACAAGCATTCCTCATCTCTTAAATAAGTTTTCTTTTGTTAATAATTATAAGAAATTTACAGATATTTAAATAAATGAATTTGAATTTGAAATTTAATAAAATGGGTAAATCAGTTCGTAATATTTCAATCGAGTTAGGTATTCCAAAGTCCACAATTAGTGATATATAATCCTAAAATTTTAAAGCACTGGGTCAATTGAATGCGATAAAAAAACAGGACGTAAATGAAACATTACCAACAGAGACACACGTCAATTATTAAAGATTTGTCAAGATAATAGGAGAAGTACCATACGTGACATTGAGGAAAAGAGGTCCCAGAAATTGGGTAAACCAATTTCTAGGGAGTCCACACTACAATACAAAAAAAAAGGAGTATGGTATTTATAAGGTACACATAACTTTCTTTTATTTGGCTTAAATATTTCTGAATTTTTTATAATCACCTCTCAGCAAAAGAAAAACCAGTTCTAACTCTAACCAATACTCAGAAGAAGAGAGGGTTGCGATGGGCAAAAGAGAGACTTAACTGGACACAAAGACAATGGAATTCCATTATATTCAGTGATGAGAGTAAATTTGATGTGTGTATAGGTGATTGTCGAAAAAGGGTAATTCACAAGAAAACAGAAGTATACCACAGGGATTGTCTAAAACGTACTGTTAAATTCCAGCAAGTGTGATGATTTGGGGTTGTATGTCTACTAAAGGTGTAGGATGTTTGCACTTTATTGATGGTACAGTAAACGCCCAAAAACACGTTGACATTTGGGACAACAATTTAATTCCATCAATTGATAAATTCAGTTGTTTTGGGGAATATACCTTCCAACAAGACGGTGCATCTTGCTATACAGCTAAATTTATTAAAAATTGGTTGAATGATAAAAATATCGACGTTTTAGAGTGGCTATCCAGTAGTCCAGACCTCAACCTTATTGAAACTCTATGGGATAATATGAAAAAAAAAACTTAGAAACGACCCGCAAAGAACCGTAGCTAGTTTGAAGCTAAACATTAAGCAAATATGGGATGAAATCAGCCCAGATGATACGTGGGAGTTAGTAGCCACAATGTCAAAAAGAATGGCAGCAGTTATCAAAGCAAAAGAGGATGTTACACAATATTAATATTAGTGTCAGAATTAATAATTGCAAAAACTTTTGGTATTAAAAACGAGTATTTTTTGTTTTGTTTTAAAACTTTTGAAATTATTTAAAGAATTTTTTCTTACATTTGTAGGAAATGAGTCAAATTTTTCAAAAATCATAAATAGTCTTATAAAATTATTTAAGAAACATATTTTATAAATCTATTAACCCTAAAAAATTATAGGTGTCCGAACTAATACTGGTAATAATTGTTAAATGAACTAATAACAAAAAAAAAACACTTGAAAGTTCTCAATTCACAACAATTTTTAATTCTGTAAATGAAATTATTTTTGAAAAATCGTTTCCAATAAGTTCTGCGTTTATAGAATTTTTACTGTATTACTACTGTATATTTTTTTAAATAAATCTTACATAATTAAAGCTCGTAGTAAATAAAAATTCAGTGTCATTGCAAATGTCCGCAAAGTTGATGGATATGGATACCACATCTGATTTGATTCATCAAAAGACCTGATGGTTATATACATAGCTAAAACATGAAGTTTTAAAATAGAAAGGTTTAAATTAATTAAGAAATGCACTACTATACATTCTTTAAATTTAGGCTACAGAATAATACGCGAACATGTTTCAACTTACTTGAAAAATTTCATGAGTTTTTTCTGATGATTTACCGAACAATAATATATTCCGAACAATAAGAAAATGGTACCAATCAATAAATGGCGAGCGTGGCTTCACTTCAGAGTCATTAAATCCAATTAAAATTAAAATTTCAGAATCTGTATCGAAAAATAAAAAAGTAATGTGCAGTTTATTAATGGATAAAATGTCCATTAAGAATCACATACAATACGACTAACATAAAAAAAAACATTTGGATACGCTGATTGTAACTTTATATCAACACAAACATAAAATTATCTTCCACCTGCAACTGAAATTTTGGTTTTAATGGTAAATGCTGTTAATGCTCAGTAAAAAATTCCAATTGGTTATTTTGCCGTTAATGGATTTAATTCAATTTCTTTAATATTTGATAGCACTTCTTGCAATTTAGCAATGGCATAAGAATTAGGCGCTAAAATAGATCCATATAATATAAAACCTTTTTTTGAAAAACCAATTTAAAAAAAAATATTCTTTTACATATTTTCCACGTGAGATAATTTATTAGAAATACGCTGGCTTGTAAAACAATTTTGTATAACTTAGACAGTAAAATGGAATGGCGTGTTTTCAAAAATGTACACTATAATAGTATTCTTTTTGCAAGTCCAAAAAAAATTGAAAACAAAGTTGGCTATCCAAATTCTAAGTACAAATGTTGGAACTTCCATGCAATATGTTTGAGATATAGGAAATGATAATTATTAATAATTTATTTGATATATGTAATTCAAAATCCAAATTTGGAATAAAAGGTAAGGTCCCAATAAATCCAGGAACAAAAGAAAAAATATTTCAAATACTTATAAATTGAGTATGTACGTACATACATATACATATTCACCCCTATTCTGAAAAACTGCGTATTTGAGATTCCCTTCGCTGTTACGTTCCACTTTCACTTAATTGTAGGATTGTAGCATGATAAAAAACGATCGAGCAATACACTATCAATATAATAGGCTGGTTGCACAGCGAATTGAAAATCAGCTGATTTTGAACTTTGGAGGACAAACAAAACAAATTTTATTGTACAAATTCTTTACGTATTATATCTAATAATTTTAATATAATATTTTATTGTAATAATAATAATAAAAAATAAACAACTTTTATAATATAAGCAACAACATAGAAATTCTCATTGAATTTATTTTATTTGTCCTCCAAACTCAAAATACGGCGAATTAAACTGTCACTTGCAACCAGCCTATTTAAAAAATTTTACACCAGGTGTTTTATGTCAAATAAATAATAATACATATATAGTTTTATTAATTTTGATGGGAGTAATGTCGGTGAATTTTATT
Source organism: Rhamphomyia laevipes (assembly GCA_963920725.1). Taxonomy (NCBI): domain Eukaryota; kingdom Metazoa; phylum Arthropoda; class Insecta; order Diptera; family Empididae; genus Rhamphomyia; species Rhamphomyia laevipes. The sequence goes on from OY987255.1 coordinate 119,261,391, forward strand.
AAATTAATGAAATTGTGTTTAAAAATGAATTACCTATATTGCATTGATGTTTAGTCTAGAAAGACTATTGCATTGTTTAATTAGTCCTCCAACGGTGGCATTCAATTCCTTTCTGTTAAAGAATTTTTATTTTTAAATTCGATTTATAGTCGGTCCAAGCCTAATATAAAATACATAACATAAAAATATTTTTTCCATCATAGATAAAAATATTTTTTAATTAATTTTTTTACATGTGGTTGTAAAATTTCTAATAGGTGACCAATTTATTTAATTCCTTTGCTTTATTCTCCCAAAATTCTCTTAATTCATCCGGCGAGTTTCCCCACACGTATTCCAGAATTCTAATACTACGAATTCGTAACTTTTAATGTAACGTCGTAACAGTAGCTATCTTATTATCGAAAACGTTGAAATAAGAGCCTCTGAATGAACCAATTATCTGTAGTGAGAACAAACAGAAACATAGATATAATATTAACAGTATATCCATTTCTTTAGGTTACCAACACACTTTCTCTAAATGTTGAGAAAAATGTTAACTATCCGCAATGGATTAAGCTCAGTACACATATACATACAGATTAATTAATAATTAGGAACCACCTGCTTAGTACAAGCAGTAGACATATTTAAATACAAAAAAAAAAAAAACTAAATTGTTAATATAAAAAAGCAAGGCAATAAATAGATGTCCAAGCAAAAACTGTTTATACAAATTTATAACTAATTGACAATTGAAACATAAGATTGGAAAGAACTCAAAGTAGTAATTTCGGCGTCAAAAAAATATGCATTAATCATTGTAATATTACTGGATCAGTAGACTACCACTTGCTTCGGGCTTTACAGTTCAGAAAAGAACGTTACTACTTCCTTCAGCCGTCATCTATTGATTCAGTATAAATGCTTAAATTAAGATAAATAATAAGGTCATAGGGATTTTCCTAGCCATACCTAGGTTTTAAGAAATTTATAGTGTAACCTATATAGTTATTGACACCCCATAAGGAAAATTTGAGTTGTTACTATTCTCATATAGCTAAAAACGAAGTTGTAGTATTGGATGTCAATTGTCAATTATACAACAAATATAAATAAATTTTTTAAATTAAATGAGAAATTTTAAAAGTTTATGATTAAATATTAAAAATATAATTTTTTGAAGAATTGGACAAAATGTATAGTAATGAAGCTATGGTATGGTGTAGTTATTAACATGGGTTAAAAGTATATCTATTGTCACTGTGGTATAGCTATTAATACGCGGTAAAAATACAACATCTATTGTCACCTAGCTATTGGCACAGGTTAAAATTATAGTTATTAACATAATACTATCTTTGTATGGAATAATAAAACAAGAATAAGTAATTATAATTTATTATTTTTATATTTCAAAATCAAAAATATTTCATCTTTTCATTTATAGCTTAAATCAAAGAATTAAAAATAAAAGCACATATAATAAAATATTCTTCATATTGCTATAGCTTCTTAGATTAAAATGAAATGTAACTCTTTTTTATTTAGGGCTGCTTACATTTTTGGCATGTAAATAATGGAAGATATACTAAATTCATTTTTTGAATGTATTTTCTGGTATATTTTTGGGATTTAACTCCTGGGTTGTCAACTTTCCTTTTAAGAATAACCATTGTGCAATCAAAGCACATTAATCCTTTTGCGACGATTTTTTCACTAATATCACATTTTTTGTTTCCAGGAAAAAGTTTTCTTACGCAATATCTGCTATAGCTAGCTAATTTCAAACAAAATATTTTTGTTCGACTAAAATTTACAAATTTATTTATTGACACATCCGGAGTATGTACAACTATTTTTAATATGTCAATAAATGTACCTTCATAGAAAATAATTATTGACACCTTGATGTCAATAATAGAATATGTATTACCAACAATAAACCAATAATTGACACTACTATTATTAAATTATTTTATAAATAAAATTTATTTTCAAATTAAGAAGTCATTAAAAACATCTTAAGTTATACTAAATTAAAAACTACATTATTGGATTTTTTTACAAATATTAGATAAAAAATCAAATTAAAAATCAATTTTCTACAAAAAATAAATCCTGAATGTTGATGTTTACACTACGAAATTCTATAACCAACTAAATTTTTAAGAGAGAAAGGTAATGCAATATTGAAAGATAAAAATATAATATGTATAACATATTTTCTTGTTACGACAAATCCAGACCAGAATAATCATGAAAAAACTATTTAAAATATAGGGGTCAACTCAATAACTATACCGAAAATCGTGTGTGTCAATTATTATATCTATTACGCTAATTAATATTGCGAAAATCAAAGAAATTTGAAATATCACTAAGACCTCGCTTTGCGTCGTTTCGTTGCGAGTTTTTTCGACTTTGCGTCGTTATTGCAGTAAGACTCATTTTGAGTCGTTGTTTTTTTTTCATTGTTTTTTGAATTGCAATATTTTTTTTATTATTATTCGGAGAATCATCATAAAATTTATTTAATTGACTAAATATTTATTTTTTAATAGCAATTAAAGATATGTGGATGTAAAATTTTATTGGAGAATGAAAAATACCAACATGTTTGTTGCTATTAATATTTAAATTTATTTATATTTATCATATTAAACCATTTAGGTCAAAAATAACAACAAAAATGCAGTATGACATTCTAATCGAATTTATTGAATACCACAAAAATTTGGCCAGCGGATATTTAAGTCCTAAGATGCTCGGGGAATGGGGAAAAAGTTATGGAAAGTACATAGTAAGCGATAAATTATATGCACAAAGTCCACCAATAATAGAAGCTGTAGAATTGAAAAAAGTATACAATTTTTTTTTCTTCATATAGTACTGAAATTATTCTTGTTTTTTAATTTATTTATAGATTTGGGCAGATTATAAATATAACTTAAAGAAGAAAATGAGGAAAAATAAATTAGAGTTAAGTGGATCTGGTGGAGGGGTAAACAAATCTGTTTCATATACTCCATAAGAAGAATCAACAATTTCGTTTTTAAATTTGACTTCGTCTGTTGATGGGTGTTCGTGTTCCAGCAGCAGGAAATTCGGCAATTGATCCTATTGATTTTGATAACCTTGTACCTTCATACAATGAAAAGAATGAATTAAATATCTTATTAGATTATAATTATGATGCTCAAATTATACCACCAACGAAGAAATCGAAATTAAACTATTAAACACCAAAAATATTAAAGAAAAAAAACCCAAAAAAATATTTTTAAAAGCACATATAGAATCACAAAGTTCTATCTATAAAATGGTCGATATTAAATTATCAACAATTATTGATTTGGAAAACGAAAAATTAGATGCATTAAAACAAGCAAACGTATTACAACAAAATATGTTAAAATTAAAAGAAAAGAAATATAATTTAATGGAAAAACAATTTTATTGCTATTATAAAATAATTTAAAAATTTAATCGTATTAAAACTATAACTTTTATTTCCGAATCCTACTAGTACGCACCTAAAAAAAAAACCGAATTTCCATACAAAACTTTACTAGCGACAAAAATTTTGCTTATAATTTTTTTATAGTATTCTCATAGTATCCAGTTAAAAAAAAATAGGAATTTTAGTCATTCATTTTCTGAGATACAGGTGGCATGTGTATAAAAAAACGTAAAATTTTTACCAGACATTTTAATAGGCAGGCTGATTGATACATTTAAATATTATTATGCCGCGTGGTAAGCCATTATGAGACGATTTCAATTACGTAAGTCTTTTATTATATTTAAAAATAAATAATTCTGTAAAAAATTTATATATTATGCGATCTACAATCAGATATATTTTTTTTTGTATAGTCAATATGGGTATTCGTGACCCCCGATAAACCAGAAGTCAGTTTTTGGTATAGTTATTCGGAATATTTAAATTCTATTTGTCGCCTAACAAAGTAAACGAACTGCATGCATTAATCGGTCGTGTGGCTATATCTGAAGCACACCTAACTCTATGTTTTTCTGTACTTGAATTGTTTACAAAAATCTAAATATGCGAGTCTGACAAAAAATGAACTACGAAGAACATCTTTTAAAGATATTTAAAGTCATATATTTGTTTACAACAATTAAAATATGGAAGTCAGTCAAAAAACTAACTTGATAGACCATCTGTTAACGAACTTCAAATTCAAATATTTGACCACATCATTTAATCTGTTATTGTATACTAATATCAGTAATTTTAGACTAATTATTAGTATACTTAACTAAGTTAATATTTGGAGGCTTATAAACTTATGCTGAAATTTAAAACTTATTTAATTTTTATCTTGCAATAATTTAATTTTTTTTTATATTTTTTTGAATATATATTATTTTATTTACTTGTACATATATATAATTAATAATAAAGATATTTTGACATATTCAGATATATTTTGACATATTAAATTTATTTTTTTTTTAATTTTTTTTTTTTTTTATTTTCTTTGTTTTTTATATTATTTTATAATATTCTTTAACAAAGAAAAATATAGATAATTTTTAATTAAGTTTATTTTTTTTTTATTTTTTTTGGAAACTATGAAATTGCTGGGTCAGATTCGATATAAGATACAAAAATTTCTATATTTACTTATGTCAATCTAAGATGTTTATGACTTGTGAGCAGAGATAAATATATAATATACAAAAAAAAAATATAATTTTTTTTATTTTTATAAAGAAATTAACGATAATAAAAACATGAAAGATCGTGATATATTTTTGTTGGTCTATAGTCTATAAATATGCAACTTAATTTAGTTCTTTTTTTTAGCAAATCTTTTTAAAAAATCTTGAGCACTATTTGATATATTGTCTTTGTTGTAATATTGATCACCGGTTTCCTTGTTAATATTACAAACATCAGTCATGAAATGTAAAATGTTTTAAAATTTCCTAAACTCTTACCATCTCCTTCACAAATAGTTTAAGGGGTTTTTTCTGTTTTTTTACTAATTTGATCCCATCTAATGCGATGTAAAAGTTGTTGATCAAATAATTTATTTATGATTGATTTTACAAAACCATTCATTTCTTTTTTCAAATCAAGTGTACTGCGTATATTCGTAAGCCTAATGTAAATAAAGTATTTAATTAAATATTATACAAATATCTAAAAATATATAAAAAGTAATACCATATTTTTTCTATAATCTTCTTCTTGTAATTTTTCTTCAAACTCATTTAATTATTTTTCATTTTTTATGCCATAAATTATTTTAAATAATTTCGAGTTCGGTTTTTTTTAATGTATTTCTGTCATCATTTTCATTATAGCCTCATTTTGTGATAAAATTCGTAGTACATCTTGGCGTAGTGTTGATAGTTCACTGATTATTGCTTCATAATGTTCACGCAGAAGTACAACAATACTAGAACTTTGATTTGATATTTGTGACTGTATTATATCTGGCGATTGTTGCAAATCTGATTCAAGATTTTGTAAATGATCTGTATTATCAGTATAGCTTTCACATATCTGAGGCTCTAATAAAATTATTTCGTTTATAACTTTAGCATTATGTTGATCATAAGCATCTTTCTCTACAATTATCAAAAATGTCGCCATAAACCTCTGATGTATTTTCTGTATTTATCTTTTTTATTTCTGCTGAATTGTCCGATGAATCACTACTTGTATAATTAAGTCATATTTTGCACTGCATATGGGCTTCTTTAAGATCACCTAATGTAGAGTATATTACAATATATTTTTTATTAAAGTTATCATAAAAGGACTAAAAATTTAACTCACCAATATTGCATTTCAATATTCTACACGAATATTTTTTCCATGATTTTTTTGGCCCTTCAGATGAATTAAGTTCAATTTTCCAATCCTTATCTTTAGGGCAAAATACTTCGGTGCAATCTTCAGTAATCCATTCATATCTAACAACTTCCAAACATTTTGTTTTAAAATTAAAACTTAAATAATTAACTTACCAAGTAAAAAAGACTTGCTTAATATTTTTTCCTTGCCTATTAATTTAAAAAAATTAAATTTGTTAATGGCAAAATAAGTTTTTCGTCAAATAAAAATTTTTAATGCAAACATAGTTTAATAAAAAATAAAATTATTTTATAGCTTCACTTTACACTTTAAAAAATTAAAACTTATTTAATTAAAAAAAATTAAATTTTGTCTTTGAAAAAACATTTTTATATTTATATTTACAGTTTATTGTTTTTGCAAACCATAAAATCTATTAAATCAATTATTACTAAAATCCATCAATTTTTTGGAAATATTATAATTTTAGTATAGTAATTGCACGTAAATTACAGTATTTTAATTAATTCAATTACTTTATTGAACAATTTTTGAAGATTATCGGTTTATATTATTTTTTTATTATTCACACGTATGTAACGTTTTTTTTTATTATTATTAATGCGCGTCCGAATCGTATTAAATTTATAACAATTGAATTATTTGCAACAGAATGAATAATACGCATTACTCACACAGCCACCTACACAACACAACACATTCGTTTTTACACTTTCTCACTCTTTTACGTTTCCAATTAGAAATTAGAATAGAATACTCTTCTACTGAGTTAATTTTAAAATATTAAGTTTCCGCGTAACTTAAATAATTAGAGTTATAACAAAATATAATTATATATTTACTTTTAATTATAATATATATATATAAATATAAATATTATTAATAGTTATATTCAAAAATATTATTTTTAATAATATTTATGTATTATACATATACTATTTTTTTTAACAAATTATATATGTATATAGTATAGAAAAACAAATCTAATTTCAGTACATCAAATGTGAATACTACTACTTTGTTTTGCCGCCATTGTGGTAAATGTTAGTCTTGACAGTTCATATTTGGCAGTCGTGAAGAACACACGCGGCAAATTTATTATGGAAAAATATTCGATAAAGCAACATGCCAATAGGATGTTACAGCTCGCCCATGACAACTCCGATTTTCATGAAAAAATCATAATGAGTGACGAGGCACATTTTCATTTAAATGGATATGTGAACAAATAGAATAGTCGGTTCTTGGCAATTGAAAACCGTCAAATTATTCATCAGTCACCTTTACATCCATTAAAACTGACAGTCTGGTGTGCAATTTGGTCAGGAGGAATCATTGGACCTTACTTCTTTGAAAATCAAAACGGCGTAACGGTAACTGTGAATGGGGAGCGATATCGTGATATGATTGAAAACTTTTTAACGCCACAACTGCATGCTTTGGGCTTGATTAACATGTGGTATCAACAAGACGGTGCCACATCGCATACAGCCAGGATTACAATGGAATTACTGCGAGACCTCTTTCCACAACAAGTTATTTCAAAAAATGGTGATGTTGATTGGCCTCCACGGTCGCCTGATTTAACTGCTCCGGACTTCTTTTTGTGGGGATATCTAAAAAGCAAGGCTTATGCAAACAAACCAGAAACGCTTGAGCAACTCAAACAAAATATTCGATATGAAATTAATGAAATACCGCGTGAAATGTGTGAGAATGTAATGAAAAATGTGCTCAAAAGGGCTCGCATATGTGAGGCTAACAGAGGCGGACATTTATCTGATATTGTATTCCATACATAATTGCCGACATTAAATAAAACATTTATCAATATAAGATCCATTCTCTTTCATTTAATCAAAAATTATAAACAAAGAAAATAGTATACCTTCCCGGCGGACACCCTGTATTTTGGTATAAAAATTGATATATATATATATTACAATATAACATTTATTTATTTTAAATTTAAACTTATATTTCAAGAAGTATAGTTTGTAATTAAAAAAAAAACACAAGTAAACAATATAAAAAATCTACAATATTTTAAGTTGAAATTTTTTTAATTTCGTATTAACAAAAGTATATTTATACTTTTTTATATAAATTTGTTTAACCATTTTTAATAAAAACAATATACATATACTGACTGAATGGTCTATTTAGTGTGCAAAACTTAACTTAAAATTAATAGATGATTCCTTTATTCAGTTTAAGAAAAAAATACGTATACTGAACTGACACCCTTTGATTTAACCATTTAAATCAAAATCAAAAGCAAAGTTTTCTTGCTTCAGAAACATCGGGTATTTGGAATGGAGTGCAAAAAGATGAAAATCTTTTTTTACTATTGGCTAAATGTAAAACAAAGTTGAAAATGATAATTCAATTTAACTCCAAACCAATAGGATCAGCAATGATGAAATTCAAGAATTTACTTTTGTAAATCTCTCTGACGAAAACATCGTAAACGAATTATTTCAAAATCAATAAAATGAAATGGAGTTTACTTTCGATGATGATACTACACCAAAAAAAATTATAGAAACACAGTCAGTGCTTGAAGAATCCATATATATGGAAACAAATCAAACATCTTCTCAAGTTGAAATGACAAATTTAAAGAATGTGGTTGACAATGAAAATAATGGCACATTAAATGTTACAACACCATTTGAAAACGCTCTATTTTGACCACAAGAACAAATACATTTAACAAAAACTAATAAAAGAAAAACTTCAGTACTATTATAAAAAAAAAAATCGAAAAAGAAAAAAGAAAAATTACCAAAGAAAACAAGCTAAAAATAAAAAAAGAAATATGAATATTCTATAAATGATACAAAAAATGAATGCGCTAAAAAAGATAATGAATCAAAAGTTGGATGATTTGTTGTAATTATATATGAAGGAGAATATTTTCCCGGTATAATCGAAGACGAAAATGGTAGTGAATATAAAATTAAAGTAATGACAATGAGTGGATCCAACTGGAAATGGCCGGATAAAGATGATATACTGTGGTATAAAAGAAGTGATATACCTAGTCCATAAAAATATAAATCCAATATTAATAAACTCACGAGGTATATATTCTGTCAAAGAAATAAATAGAAATGCAAAAGAATGGAATTTCATTTAATCTCAGTATTTATATTTATTAATTTTTGAAGTTTTCTTATTTTTATTATTTATTTCATGATATCACTTGAAACTGAATTTAATAAGTGATGTTTTATTTTGCTTTTGTATGAAAATAAAAAAAAAAATCTACTAATATGTTTTAAATTATTTAATGGTCACAAATGCAATCCAAAACCGGTCACGAATTGAACATGTTGTGTCACAAATACCAGCAAGTCAATAATATTAAATTAAAACTTAAATTACATTAAATAAACAGCAGGGATCTTTTTTTTACAAATTTTAATATTTTAGGTGCAATTTTAAATACATAGAATTCTTTATAAACACGATTTTATAGAACGAATTGAAATTGGAATTTATTTGACATAGGTCATAAATATCTACATTGACTATATATAGAAAGTGGTGCAACAGAAATATAAAAGCGATGTTTAAGCAAGATAATTAATTAAAACTGATCGGCGTGCTTCTTCAACTTAAATAACAGTTACATGGAATTCAGCATGTCTACGTGCAATGAAAAAGTTGGGTTATGGTAACTACAAGGTATTATTTATAGAATTATAAAACTATTGGTTGAAAAAGACTTTTTAAACTTACATTTCATTAGCGGTGCAGTTAAAGCTGTAAGATAACAAACAATCTTCGAAGAATACCGTTCGTCCAAAATTTGCAATCATAAGAAAATGAATACCTTATTATGTGCCTTTTTTTTATTACTTTCCTTTTATTGAATTTACAATTGATGTTTTCCTCACCTGGGCATAACTCCTAAACGGCTTTACCGATTTAACTCAAATTTGAAACTTAAGCTCGTGTTATTAATCACTCGGTACTTTAATAACTTTTATGGCCCTTCGAGGGGGCGGGGAGTTGGGCCTATTTTTTAAAAAGTATGTGGGGTATCAAATTAAAGGTCTTGATGAGTACATCTCGTTGGGTAGTGTTTCGGGCAACTAGGACCTAGTGGGCCCCCCCAAAAATGGGCCCAAATGAAAAAAAATCATGAAAGGCATCACATTAAAGGTCTGGAAGAGTAGATATCTTTGGGGTAAGTAAAGGAAGTGTTTGGGGCAACGCGGGTCATGTGGGGCCTGAAATTATTATTAATTTCCTTTTATTAAATTTACAATTCCTATTTTCCTCACCTGGGCATAGCTCCTAAACGACTTAACCGATTTAACGCAAATTTGGAACTTAAGCTCCAGCGTTTACCAAGTCGGTGCCACATAATTTTCAGGGCCCGGCGAGGGGGCGGGGGTGTGGACCTATTTTCAAAAAAGTCATGTGGGGTATCAAATTAAAGGTCTTGATGAGTACATCTCGATGGGTAATGTTTCGGGTAAGTGGGACCAAGTAGGCCCCCAAAAAATGGGGTCAAAAATGATAAAAAATCATGTGGGGTATCAAATTAAAGGTCTGGAAGAGTAGATATCTTTGGGGCAAGTAATGATAGTGTTTGGAGCAACGTGGGTCATGTGGGGGCTTGAAAAAGTGGTCACGTGGGGCCTGAAAAATTAATGTTTTCTTCACCTGAGCATACCTCCTAAACGGCTGTACCGATTTAACTCAAATTAAGCTTGTACTCTGACCCATTTGCCGCCACATAATTTTCATGGCCGGGATTTGGGGCGTGTGAGGGGGCTATTTTCAAAAAAGTCATGTGAGGTATCAAATTAAAGGTATTGATGAGTACATCTCGGTGGGTAGTGTTTCGGGTAACGAGTACCATGTGGGCCCCCAAAACATGGGGCAAAAAAAATCATATGGGCATCAAATTAAAGGTCTGGAAGAACAGATATTTTTGGAGCAAGTAATTTATTTGGGGCAACAAGAGCCATGTGGGGGCCTGGAAAATGGGGCCCAAAAAATCATGTGGGGTATGAAATTAAAGGTCGTTGGGTAATAATATTTCAGGTAAAGATCGCCATATGGAGCTAAAAAATAAAAAAATATACATATGTATATATAAAAATATATATATATATATGAGCCGTTAATTTTGCAAGTGACTTTTCGCGAAACATGAGTTAGAGCTATTTATTATTAACCGCTCAAATATATATTTTTTTACTATAATATGTTATATTCTAGTAAAAATATATAAACAATATAAAAATTCTAAAGTTTTTAGTCGATCAAATATATTGTGTAAAACTTAAAATATTTGACCGACTAAAAAGTATGAAATAATAAATAAATAAAAAAAAACATTTTTTAAAAATACTTTCCTTTATAAATAGTAATATGCGACTAAAAACTAATAAATAATACTAAAATTATATAATCTTACATTCTTGTACCAATACCTCGCTTTGCGTCGTTTCGTTTTGCGTTTTTTCGAAGTTGCGTCGCTGCTGAATTAGTACTAATTTTCACTGTGCGTTGTTGGATTTTCGAAGTTGCGTTGTTTTGGGTTCGATTCTTTAATTTTTTTTTTTTTGAAATTTTTTGAAATTTTCTTTTTTTTTCTAAAAGATGGCACAATTTTTGTTTCTAATTTCTAACTGAAAATCAACGCGATTTTAATCCAGTTTTATTTTCACTTTGTTTTCTGTTTTGCTAATTTTAGAGTTCAGTTTCAATTAGTGTGTTGTGCTTTTTTTAACGTTTCAATTAGTGTGTTGTCCAGAACAAAATTTAACCTTCAAACAAATTTCCAAAGCGATGTGTTTGATTGACGAAGCTATGGAGATTTTTTTAAAAAAGAATCCTGATAGCGGAAGGAGTTTTAAAGTGTCCCAGGCGTTAGCTACGAATATCAATTGCTGCAAGGAAATTTATTTTACGTTGAAAAAAAAAAAAATGTTCAACAAACATTGGACCAATTTTTTGTGAAAGAAAGCCGACTAACGACAACAGCCACCACGGATTCACCAGACAGTGATTAATTTTTATTTTGTTTTTTATAAATTAATTAAATATTTTATTTTATTTAAATTGATTTTTTTTTTTTTTTAAATGTTTACTTTGTTCAATTTTGTTTTTAAAAAGTAGGATTTTCGTAACCCTGGAACCTATCTTTGATCTTTACATGGTTTGCTATAGAAAATCATAATTCATATTGCTATTTATAAAGGAAAGTATTTTTAAAAAATGTTTTTTTTATTTATTTATTTTTTTATTAAGTTTAATAAATTATTTTAAGGTTTTTTTTTTTTTTTGCTATTTTATAGAACATATATTTATGAATAAGAAAATAAATAGTTTTGGTTCCATTATACATATTACAGAGTTTTTTTTGGTAATAATCCTTCATTTAAGAAAGTAAATGAAATTACATGTGTATGCCAACTTGGGAAGAGCACATATAAGTTGAGAAAACAATAAAATTGTATATGCAGTTTACAGCACTTATTTTAAAGTTTTTAGCTTCAAAGCAATTAAAATATATTATATATATTTTGTGAGAGTTGGCATCAATTCAAGTTTTTTATAAATATAAATATAGTGAAAATTCGTTATAGGAAACCTTGTTATAAGCACCTTTCCTTATAAACAACCATTTATATATTCGACAAAACATGTATAAAAAACTAAATGCGATTACAATTCGAGAAAAATTAGATATGAAATGAAAATTAGAATATGGTGGTAAAGAATTTTATGTGTGGAATATAGCTTAACCAAAAGTACAATAAGTAAAATAAAGAATAACAAAGAAAATGTAACAGAATTTGTGTCGAAGACATATGAAGTTCCAAAACAAAATAAACAGATTAGGACATCCATACATTGGGATCTTCAAAAAAGACTATACATTTGGTTCTTACAACAGAGAGCCCAAAATAATTTGGTAACTAACCATATGATTCAAATGAAAACTTTGGAACTCAATAAAATAGTTTCCAACGTTCCGAATTTTTTAACAAGTGATGGTTGGTTAAAAAATTTCAAGAAGCGTTATGGGATTCGTTTACTTACAATATCAAGTGAAAAACTAGTTGATGATGATGAATCTATCATTCCTAAATTTATTGAAGATTTTAAGAATATGATTGAAGAAAATCATTTTTTACCATAATAGATCTATAATTGTGACGAGACTGGCCTAGTCTCATAAAAGCTTGCACAATAAAACCAATGTAGCTCATTTTAAGATTTGCTTTTCGTCAATTTTATCATATTCATCAAAGTAAAAGATTTTACTGCAATGTTATTGTTTTGCCCAAACCATGAGTAGGCACAAGCGGATTCACTTGTAATTATCGATTTTCAACAGCTTCTATCTAATATATTTATCTACTGAATTTTCATGAATAGATCTAAATGTTGTCATCTGGAAATAAAATTTAAAAAATATATATACATAATATGATTTTATATTTTTTTTTGAAAAAAATAGTATTGTTTTTTGATATAATTAATACATAAAGAAATATAAGCTTACCGACATCAATTCTGAATTTTCATCTTTTATTAATGTATGTAGTTCTTTATAGCTGTCTGGTGTTTTACGCGGCAAATTAAGTTGGTTCAAATCTGTTTTTGTTACAGTTGAAGATGAAGGGGTGCAATTACATTTTTTTGAATTGCTTTCTTGTAATTCACGGCGCATATATTTAACTTCTTTCATCAGTGATTTAAGTAAAATATTGTTCTGCTGTACCAAATTTCCTAATTCTTCATTTGAAATTTTTTTTTCCTGTGCTGTATTATTTAAAATATCAGTATTTGCTGTTGGGACATTCTCTTGGTCTGGGCTATTTTTATTTATCTGAACTATTTTAATTTTGTTGGGATTGTGAATGTTATAGGGTAATTTCCAATTGATTTTTTCTGCGGCTGACTTACTTATGTACGTAAATCCGCTTTTATTTAATTTTTGCGTACTTGTATGTGGTTGTAAGGAAGGATTTACTTTTAAAAATTCTTGATAATTGATGCTATCATCGCTAGAAAGAAATTCATCATAACTACCCCCCACGAAAGTTTGACCATTTTGTAATTCTGTTTCTTTTTCAGTCATTGTTATCTGAGAATTAAAATAAAAAAAAATTATAAGTGTTGTACTGGTACGTAAATAACTTTTAAATTTGTTTCCAATTTAATAATTTTAGAAATATCACTGACATTGAAATATTTTAATTCATCAGACAATATTTCGGTTTTCGCATTATTGCAGAATATTGATAGAGATGATGATGGTATTGGCAACTAAAAAAAATTTCTAAGTTTAATACAGTATAATCTTTTATAATATCATTATTAATTTCTACTATTTTAAATACATTTTCTGCTCCTAAGAAATAATTATTAGGATATACTTCAGAGAATGTTAATATATGGTTGAACACAGGTTCAGCATTTTTTTTTCTTCAAAATAATCCTTTTCTTTTATTCTGTTAATTTTTGGAACCATTTTTTTCATATGTTGTAAAAAAAATTCAAATTTGAACGCACTGTACATATCGAGTGGCCCAAACATTTTCACATCATTTGCCAAATGAAGCAAACTATGTACATTGTATGACATATTTTCTTTTTCATATAGTATTTCAAACTGTTGAATATATTCTTTTAGGAGCTGCGATGCACAATAGTTATTTCTTACGGGATCTTCTGGGTGACTTAAAATGCGAATAGCACTCACTAAGTGTAGAAAATTGGTACAATCTTTTTCTTCTACAATATTATGTAAAGCCAGCATTCCTGTATAACTTAGAAACAATCAAAATTCTGTAGCTTTCCAATGGTTTATTTCTAGTATAGTTCTTTCCTTTCTTGAAAATTCAGCTGGCATGCATTTTCTAAGTTCCTTTAAATTTTCATTTATTTTAAATATGGAACTTTGCTTCAATGAAAATTTCTTTTTTCGCTGCTTTAGCGTTTGCCTCATGACTCCTAGTAACACACAATGCATGTAGTCAATTGGAAACTGACTAACACATCCAATATTATGTAAGGCCTCCAAAGCCAAATCCAGTCGAACACGATGCTCCTTTTGAATGTTTTCTTTAAAATTTTCATCTGTCCGTATACAATTTTCAATTCCAGGGAAACAAACTTTGTGTTGAAAATATGTTCGCTTTATTTTTCACTTAGTGCAACTGTAGAATCCGGAATGTGAATTTACACCTAAAATTTTATTTAATGTTTTATTTATTTGAATTAATTAATTTATTAACTTTACTACATTTTATATAAAATTTAGTGAAGTTAATTTTATTTTAAACTAAAAAACCTTTATTGAACTTACTTAATATATAACTAATTTAATTGAACGCGTTTCTATAATTAAATTAATTAAGTATTATAAATTAAATAAAGCACCTAATTGAAAAATATTTTAATTAAATATTAAAATTAAGTAAAGTCAATAAAAGTTTTTTATTTAAAATAGTTTATATAGTTATTCAATGCAAAATATTAAATATTTTTATTGTTTAGTTATGTATCACTTACCTAAAATATATGCTCGAGCTGGAGAATCGCATATGAAAGTTTTAATCTGTATTTTTATTTTTGTGTTGTTAAAAATAATACAATTTTTTGGCAAGTCTTCAAATTCATTAATAAATGGTAACAAAAATGTATTGGCACAATATGGTTTATTATGTCCATGAAAAACTCCTATTACAAAAATTTCTTTGAAAGGAATAATGTTACCAAGTATAGGCCACAATTGACTATTGGAGCTTTTAGTTAATGGCACACCATCTATACCGATATCTAATTCTATTGTATCTGTTTGGATTGAGTTGACTTGCAAAAATTTCTGTATATATTTCCGAATACCAATATGCGAATAAAATCCTTCACCCATTGGAACAAGATTGCGTTTTATATTTTGGATTTTTTTTTAGTTTTTATATTTTTAGGCAAATTGTCTATATATTTGCTCAGAATTTTTAGCAAACCATTTGAAGCTGCCTCTGAAACTTTGAATTCAATGTCTCTCCGCGATCCACTGTGCAATATCACTGCATATATTTGAAGTGTTATTAAATTCAGAATTTTCAGCAATATCAGGATCGGGAAATATGTCACTCTCATCTTCTTCATAATCCGTGAGGTCGAAACTATTTTCATCATACAATTTCGTAATTGTAAGAATTTGGGCTTAGTTCTTCAACAATTATTTGTTCTTCCACTAAATTATTTTCACAAATATTTTGGATTTCACATCTTATTTCATAATATGCTTTATTATCCATTTTTATTGTTTTTAACACAATTTATATAAATATATAAAATATAATTTAAAATTACCAAAATAAAATACTGCTAAAATTCTTAAATACACAAAACGTTAACAAATGAAATTTCACTAAATGATAAGAATACAACTTTAAATACACACATCGCGTTAAATGCATAACAAAAATGCAATTTCACAATAATAAAACAATATGACAGGTAAAAAAAAACATCGCGCTACTAAAAAAATTTAAGTTACTAAAATCACAATCGAAGACGTTTCGTTTTCATGCCGCTTAAGTGTGCCGTTTTTGTGCCGTCTAGGCGGCTCGTTTTCGTGCCGCCATGTAGTCTTTTTATATGAAAAATTCCGGCTCGTAAACATGCAGCCAAATTTTGTAAGTTCTTAATAGCCCGAGCAGAATCAAAGCAGAATACATAACGCATCCTACATAAGAAATGCCAAAAAGTTTAAATGTATGAAAATATATGAAACCGATTATAACAAACGCAGCCTCGTCGCATAATCGAGAAAAAAGTTAACCAACTTTTAACTTTTTCCGTAAGCAACGCTGGTAAATGTCACATTAACTACAGGTAGCAAAATATTGTTAGTGTATAATATTGTTATGTAGAAAAATATTGTTAATCGAAATTTATTTTTGGTGAATAAAGTTTGTTTTTTAGAAAGTGGAAAGTGCATTAATAAATTATAAAATATGAATTTTGCAGAAAAGCTGATTGCAGAAGTGCAAAAATATCCAGTTTTGTACCAAAAGAGCGCTGGGGATATATAAATATATCGGTTAAATTTAGAATTTGGAACACCAGCAGCAAGGAGCTAAGTTAAAAATGGTAAGTTAAAATATATTATTATATATTTATATAGTTTTTACATAGTTTTTATTTTTCAGATGAAGTTTGTCAGAAGAAATGGAAATCTCTTCGCGATCGTTATAGCAGGGAGAAAAACAAATTGTTGATGCCATCCGGGTCCGGAAACCAGATTTCGAATCCGATTGATTAGGAGCATTGGGAGGCACTGCGGTTCTTAAAGGACTATATGAAACCAAGAAAGTAAGAACTAATTTATTTATATTTTTTTATAATAAGTATTTATTAACAACACATTTTTCAGTTCTAGGAGCAACTTTATTTTGTCATCAGAACAACGTGACACCCCAAGTCCGACCAGTATAATGCAGGTTGAAGTGGTTGAAGTTGAACAGGAAATTAAGATTGGTAATCATGACTACGATTACGATACTACCTGGATTGCTCCCAATTTCAAGATTTCAATAAAGTAAATTATGTTCAAACTCAAACAAGAAAACGGACAGAGTCTGAATCAACAACAACAACAAATAATACAGTAAAGAATTCAGATTATTCGTTTAATCCAACGCCGAATAAAAAAAAGAAGAATCACGACTACTTTTCGAAGAAACTTTTGGAAACCATGGAAATTTTTCAGAATTATATGCTGAATAAAAATACACCAGTTTCAATCCCCCCCTCAAGTTGAAGAAACAGCTAATAGTGCATTTATGAAATCAGCCACCATGATACTATCGTCGTTGCAGCCAATGAATCCAGCCAGAGCTAGAGCTGATATAATGAAATATTTGTGTGATTTAGAAATGGAAGAATTAAGTAATAAATATTTTTTTTTGTATTATTTTTTTTTTGTATTAAGTAATAAATATTTTTTTTTGTTTATGAAAAGTAATACAACTTTTACTAAATAATTTTATGTTGTTTGTCGACGGCCTTCATTCATAAAATAATTCATCAATGTTTCTTGAATTATTGCAGTTTTACTTGAATTATTTGAACCCAGCTCAGCTTTATTTTGAGGTTATTTGTTGTTTCATTATTAACTTGTTTTCGCCAATCTCCTGGATGAATAATGCAATCGGTGCCTTCTCTATCCACAAATCCTTCTGGGCACTACGACGAGCTTTCGCTTGGGTTTTATTTAATGAAATTATGTAATGCAATTGCATCGAAGACAATTTCTTCAGCATTTTTTGGAAGAGAGTTTATTTTGTAAGGAGAAATCTCCATCGAGTAACCAAAATCCCAAAAGCATTTTCAATGACAACACGAGCGCTGGAAGTCCTATAATTGTACACACTTTTTTCCGTGATAATATTTTACCAGGATAGGGACGCATTAAATTTTTCTACAGTGGAAATGCGGGATCACCAACGAAGAAATATGGAAAGTATTTTTCCGATTTTGCTAATTTAGTTGGTTCCGGAAGTGGCAGCTTCTCGCATAGCAATTCCTTACCAAAATTTCATTTCATTAATATACCTAAAAATTAAAAATACTACAATTAATTTTTAAATCGTTATTTAAATTAATAAATTGAAATACATCTTTAGCTTTGGCTCCTATAACCACCAATATCAACTTCAGTAAAGCAATAATTTGCATCACACGCCGGTAATAGAACAATACTGAAGTGTTGCTTATAATTGTTATACATCGATCCACTATGAGGAGGATTCTGATTACTTATGTGCTTCCTGTCAATTGCTCCGACACAGTTTGGGAGATTCCTTTTTTTTTCAAAATTATTAGAAATTTCTATGTAATCATTTTTGTTTGGTCGTGCCACATACACTTCAAACAAACAATTCCAAATAACATCACAAGTTTCTAATATTATGATGCGTACAGTGGACTTCCCCATTTTGTAGCTCCAAGCGAAGAACTGGTGTGAAACGCCTGGTGAAAGATATCTGTAAAATTGATAATATAATTTAGTTCTTTATTTGCTTATTATTGGGTGAGTATTTTATTCAGTGTTGGTCAGTATTTATTGAATTATATCAATAATTTGTAATATATAGAATAAAATCCTCACCAAATAATTAGTTGTCTTTATTTATTTCTAGTAATTTATGTAATATATACATATACTTACGACGAAATAACAGTTAATCTACATTCTGCACTAATAAATGGTCATTGTGATGTCTTTGTTAAATCTTCAGTTAATAGATTCAACAATAAATCGTATAATTGTAGACTCATTCGAGTGTGTGTAAAGAAATCACATTTCTTTGATTTTCAGAAACAATTTGTTAAATAACCAAGATTGTTGGTTATTTCACAAATTGACCCACCATCGCCTCTCATTGCGGGCTCTTTTATCTTGTAAAGCAAGATAACTCCCCATTAAAACAAAGAAAATAACACCAAATTCTAATTCTTCATCCATATTTGTAATAAAGTATATTTTATCTTCACTTAAATCACAGTAACTTAATAATGTTTTTTTTCATGCACCAAAATATTAATCTTTAATTAAACACAACCAGCAAAATCAAAATAAATTTTTTTAGCAAAAGACAACACAACCAGCAAAATCAAAATAATTTTTTTTATAAAAACAAAACAACAATTAGCTGTCAAACTTATTTCAT
Source organism: Rhamphomyia laevipes (assembly GCA_963920725.1). Classification (NCBI taxonomy): domain Eukaryota; kingdom Metazoa; phylum Arthropoda; class Insecta; order Diptera; family Empididae; genus Rhamphomyia; species Rhamphomyia laevipes. The sequence continues at coordinate 119,280,954 of OY987255.1, forward strand.
CGCAGCAAAACTACTTTTGATTGTGTTCGGTAAATATTTTTTCTTACGTTGGCTACGTATTCCTTATATATTCTTATTTATTCTGCGTTGATTCTGCTCGGGCTATAAATTGAAAAAGACAATAATAATATAACAATGGATGACGAAGTTGATATTCATATATTAAGTAGTTTTATGTTATTCATTATGGCGTATATAAAAATAAAAAATAAAAAAGAAAGAAATAAGAGACGCTGGTGGGTTAGAGAAGTAAATCAATTACGGCATATAAATGGATATTTTTCTTTATATAAAAAGTAAAGATCCTGAAGATTTTTTTAAACGTACCAGGATGTCTCTTAATCTATATGATGTTTTGCTGAATTTACTTAAACCATTCCTAGAAAAGTGTTCTATCAGAGAGACTATAAGTCCAGAATGTAGACTTACACTTACTTTAACCTAACGTAAGTATTTTAAATTTTGATGAATTTTAATATTAATAATGTCATCAAATTCGAGTTATCTTTCACAAGGAGTAACACACCTATATTTGGCTTGGAGTTGGAAAATGGGACGCTCAACTATATGAAAAATAGTGTTAGAAACTTGTGAAGTGATTTGGAAACGTTTCTCAGAAGGATATGTCGGTGTACCCAATGAATATGACTATAAACTTATAGCAAAAGATTTTGAAGATATTTCGGATTTACCGAATTGTGTTGGTGCCATTGACGGTAAACACATTGCAATTTAGCAACCTCAAATTATTACAATTATAAAAAGCATTTTAGTATTGTGCTTATGGCAACTTGTGATGCTCTATATATATATATATATATATATATATATAAATATATCAGAATTCTCTTAAATTTCGGGATTCCCGTCGGGATTATTACTCGGGATTCGGGAACGGAAATCTGTAAAATACCCACAATTAACCCACAATTTTTCGATTTTGATTTTATTGTTTAATATTATAAAGTTGCCTATTCTGCACCACGTACAGAAATTTTGAAAAAGTCAAAACCATATATACGCCAATATTTCCATTTTTCAAAAGGCCTTAACCCCAATCGTTGAACCGTGCAAAAGGCCTTAAGCCAAGGTAAGGCCTTTTGAAATTAAGATTATTATTGTATTTTGATGTTGATAGGGCCATTTACAATGATATATTTTTAAATTTATATCATTCATAATTATTTGGTTAGGGATTTTTATTTAATTTTTTATAACTTTAACTATTTCAATGAAATATTTATTTAAAGTTATTATTTTATGGTATTGAGTGAAGAACTACTACAATTCCAAATATTTCACAGATTGATGATGATATTGAAATTCAAAATGAATCAAGTTTGGCTCAACAATTAGAGGAGTCGATTAGAGAAAGCTTAGTAGCTACTACTTCAAAAGTGATTGAGGATGATTTTAGTTCCTTATCGAAGGAAATAAATATTTTTGCAGCAACAGGAAAAATAACGGCTAATTTACAAATGCTGAAAAATACACTATTTTGTATCAAACCCACATCAATACAAAATGAAAGAAATTTCGCTATTTCAGGAATTTTCGTTTCAAAGCATAGAACACGTTTACTGATAAATCAATTAACAATTTGTGTATGTTAAAAAGTTGTATAATAAAAATGTTATAGAATAAGAAATATATAATTAGGAATATATAAAAAAAACCAATGTTTTTCGTTCTTATTTTCTTAAATTTTTTCTGCTTCCATATTTTTTTTTTTTTTTTTGTAATCCCGAATCTCGAGATTCTCGAGATTTTCAAAACGGGATTCCCGAATCTCGAGAAAAAAAATAATGGTTAATTCGGGAATTCCCGAATCTCGAGAATGAAAAAAGCTCGGGAAATCACAATTACTATACATATATATATATGTAGCAATCACGCCACTAATGAAATTGCATTCTTCTCTAATTTCTATTTTATACCATCGTCTGATTCTAATTTCTTTTCCTCTCAACACACACATACATGCAAGTAACAGATTTGATTATAATCAATGCGCTGATAAGCGGTAATTAAAAAATCAAATTATCTCACTTCTCAGTACACGGTCATAGAGTAAAGTTCAAGTTCAGTCTAATTAAATTAAAATTAAATAAAATAGAAAGTACAGTCGCGTTGATGAAATATTAAAACATTTTTATGTTATGTTCTAAAATTAATTACCATAGTTGGTGTGTGGTTAAAATAAATAAATACATAATAAAATAAATTTAATACTAATTAAATGAATATTAAAATAAATAAATACATTTTAAAATAAATTAAATACTTTAATTAAATAAATATTATAATAATTAAATATGTTTAAAATAAATAAATACCTTAACTAGATAAACTTAATTTAGAGTGAATTGAATTAAATGATAAAATAGTTGATTTATTAAACATTAAAATAAAGTATTATATTATGTTCTAAGTGTTAAGAATAATAATAAAATAAGTGAACAATTAAATTATAAAATGTGGTAAATTAAAATACTCTTTTTATTTAATAGAGAAGCAAATATAACCCCATTTTTAAATCGCTTTGTTGGATTTTAAAAAATTGATGAACGGTTTTCTTGAAATAAAAAAAATGTTGAAATGGTTTTCGTAAAAATTGATGAATTTTGATAAATTATAACACGCGGGAATAATATATACTGTTGCCACCTGTTGAATAATTATTTCCACTTCGTACAGTTATTGTTGAAATGCTGCTATACTAAATTTCTTTATTTTCGAAGTTTCTGGAAATTTGCAAGTAAAAAAACGTGATTTGATTTTTGTCGATTTCTGTATTGGATTGAACAGAAAAATTCCTTATATGGAATATGTGACCATGATATTCCTTTTATATATTTTAATATAATTCACCCCCAACTTTTATAATATATAATATAATATATAATTTTAAATTATGGTTACCACCATGTACAATACCACCATTTTGTTCCGGAAAATTCTTTTTCCAGGTTTTTCTTTGTACTGTTTTTTTGGTTGCGCCCTCAAATTTGTGGGATGGTTCAACAGATCCTTAATAAAAGCAATATTTATTATTTAAATATTTTAGTTTTATTGCTTATTCCTATTTTGCTAATTACAGGCTTATTTAATTTTACTACTATTCTAGGAGTTGACAACAAAAGAAAAAGAGCAACAAGTCTACACCGCAACAAGTTCTAAAAACGAATGCCCGTAATTGTCTTTTTTCTCGTGGTCATCTCCTCTACCGACTGAGTTGCCATCCTTCGATACTCGGCATCGGCAGAGTTGCCA